>CAUYUJ010000827.1:97500-108907 GCA_963575745.1 Prorocentrum cordatum
TTCATGATATTGAGTTCCACAGTCCCTGCGAGAACCGAGACACTTTAGAGGATGAGGAGGGCGGGGCGGGAGGGAGAGCGGGCGATGACGTGTGTTTATGGAATCAGACGTGGAGCTCAGCGCAATGCATCAAGTATTGCCCCCAAGTCGCCTTGCAGAGCTTCTTTGGGTAGTGGGCCGAAGCGCGCAATCCTGGCTTACCCTCCGTCCACCCCTTTTCGTTCTTGCTCCAGGTCGTCTCGTCCTGAACCTGGGGTTGGCATTGGTTTTCTTTCTGTGCAGTTTTAGTCCCTCGGTCCCCACATCAGGCACGGCACCCAGATCAGGCACGGTCGCCCTCGCCCCCCAGATCAGACACGGTCGCCCACGCTGGTCTCCAGAGCAAAAGCAATGCCGATAATTTGATTCTCAGCCGCGTTTAGGCCCGATGTGGGTGCAGTGTCGTCTCCCTCCTCTTTCTCCTCCTTCTCCTCCTCCTCCTCCTCCTCCTCCTTCTCCTCCCCCCTCCACCGTCTCCTCCCTCCCCATCATCCTCTTCCTCCCTACTCGTATCGTCCAGGGATGGTGGGCAGTCCCCATGCGACCGAGCCGCTGGGCGTTCTCGAGGTAGCGTTTCATCAGGTGGCCCATTTGGCTTTTCCTGTACAAGTGTTGCCCCTCGGTCCCCACATCAGGCACGGTTCCCAGATCAGGCACGGTCGCTTTCGGCCCCCCAGATCAGGCACGGTCGCATGCGCTGGCCTTCAGAGCAAAAGCAATGCCGAAAATTTGCTTCCCAGCCGTCCTCAGGCCCGATGTGGGTGCAGTGTCGTCTCCCTCCTCCTCCTCCTCCTTCTCCTCCTCCTCCTCCTCCTCATCCTCCCTCCTTCTCCTCCCCCCTCACCATCCTCTTCTTCCCTACTCGTGCCCTCCAGGGATCATGGGCAGTCCCCACGCGACCGAGCCGCTGGGCTTTTTCTTCTCGAGGTAGCGTTTCATCAGGTGGCCCAGTTTGTTGTTGCCTTTGAAAACGGTCGGCTTCGGCATGCTGTGGCCGAACCCTGGCGGGATCGGGGGAGGAGGAGGAAGAGGAGGAGGAGGAGGCACGGAAGAGAATGGAGGGAGGGAGAAGGGAGGGGTAAAGAGAGAGGAGGAGGAGGGGGAGGAGGAGGAGGAGGAGGAGGAGAAGGAGGCGAAGGAGGAGGAGGAGGAGAAGGAGGAGGAGGACTAGGAGAAGTAAGAGGATCGGAGGAAGAGGAGGGAGGGAGAAGGGAGAAGGCACGAAGGCAGAGGAGGTAGACAGAAAGGGAGGAAAGAGAGAGGAGGATGAGGATGAGTACGCCTGCCAGCCACGAGAACGAACTGCTCGCGTCGAGGTCTTTCAGCATCTTGGCCTGGCTGGCGGAAGGCAGGAGAAGAAAGGGGCAGGTCGTTTGCTCGTTCGCATCCCACCTCGGCTTGACTCATCATCATAGCATTGCGCTCGTCGCGTCATCGCCAACTCGAGTGGGTGTTGGCGCAACGAACGCAGTCAGAGTCATAGCAGGGGTGGGTAGCGAGTGAGCAAGCGAGAATGGCGACGATGGGCACAGGCTGCAGGCCCACCATCTTAGGGTGTTTGTAGAACATCGAATCCATCGGCTGCTCGGCGCACCAGTGAACCATCCTCTCCTGCTCGAGCCAACGGATCATCTCATTCATGAGTTCGGCTGTGAAGTTCGCCTCGCGCACGTCGTCCCTTGACGTGTCGCCTAAGATCTTTTCGTTCCTCTTGGTGGTGCCTGGGCTGTTGAGCTGTCCCCCCAACTCCCTACCTCCCCCTCTTCCCAGCGGGGGGGGCAGGGGGAGGCGAGCGTAGAGGTCGAGGGAGAAGGAGAGAGTGAGAGCGAAGGAGAGGAGGAGGGAGGGATTGGAAAGGAGAGTGAGGGGAGGGAGAGGGAGGGCAGACGGGGCTGACAGTTTGATTTTGCTTTTTGGGGGAATGCCCAGCGCGCCCATCATGAGGAATCCCCATGTCGAGCATTGTGGCGACCACCACGCCGTCCCCGACTTTTTCAAACGGGCGAGCAGCAAGCCTTGAACGGGGCAGCGAGAGAGAGAGAGAGAGAGAGAGAGAGAGAGAGAGAGAGAGAGAAAGAGAGAGAGAGAGAGAGAATGAGACAGAGAGAATATAATGAGTACGTTGAGTGAACGGGAGATGAGGTGAGAGCAAGGCTGAGTAAGACGGCAGCTCTCCCATAGGGCCCAAGAGCTCTTCGCGAGGCGCAGCTCTTGGAAGGTGTTCCCAGAGCGCGGGCACCGGATGCTGGATGCCGCGATGGGTTGGGTTGGCGGGGTCGGGGTGCCAGGACAAAGGTGAGCGGGTTTGGCAAGGTGGCGGGTAAGAGTCGCAGAGGCTTTCCAAGTTCGTTGCGGCTCGAATCTCGCTCGCTCTCTCACTCGATCGCCCCCTTCCCCTCCTATCATTCTTGGTCCGCCTGCGTTCCCTGCCGCCCCGTTGCCTTGCGAGCCCATCCTGCATGCCTTGATGCGTTGCTACGTTGCGTCGCTGATGCGAACCCCCAGGCCTAGATACAGGATGCCCTTAGCGTCTCCGACCGTCTCAGCCGCGTCGCGCCTCTGGTCGAACTCATGCGCGGTCAAGCCACGCTGGGAATGCGATTTTAACGCAGAAGGGGATTAGAAGGGGATTCGAGGGGCACCAGTCACTGTTGAGGTGCTCATGGCAATGACTCGGAGTGCCAGGTAAGTGAGTGAAACTGTATGTCAGCGCTCTCTGCATCATGGAGGTAGGGAGGAGGAGGAGGATGAGGAGGAGGAGGAGAAGGAAGAGGAGGAGGAGGAAGAGGAGGAGGAGGAGGAGGAGGACCGAGGAGGGGGACGATCGAGGGATCGAGGAGGAGGACGATGATGATGATGATGATGATGAGGAGGAGGAGGAGGAGGAGGAGGAGGAGGAGAAGGAGGATCGAGGAGGAGGTGGCGGAGGAGGAGGAGGACGACAGCGGGGAGGAGGAGGAGGAGGAGGAGGCGGAGGAGGAGGAAGAGGAGGAGGAGGAGGAGGAGGAGAAGGAGGAGGAGGAGGAGGAGGAGGAGGGGCCAGGGGAAAGGATCCAAACGAATTTCGTCCTCGAATCGGCCCTCCAATGATCCTGAGAGCGCCCCATCTTCGCCACCGTCGTTTCGGCTCGCTCGGCCCAAGCTGAAAATGCCCGCCTGTCGCACCCAGAAGCTCGTCTCTCCGAAGCCGCTGAAAACCTCCATGAAGTCGAGGTCTCGCCTGCAATATGGGAGGATCGAACGAAGTCAGAATCAAAGACGAGTATTCCCGAATGGGCAGGTTGATCGATTTGGGAAGGAGGTGTAGGCACTGTCAGAGGGAGAGAGTGCGGCTAAGAGGAAGGGCACTTCGCCCAGTCCGATCGGGTCGAATTCCTCTGCCTCCTATCTCATCCTGTGTTGCTCTCCATCCTCGTCCATCCCTCATCCAATACCCTAATCGCGATGTTAATACATTGTTGCTTGCATTCGCATCCCTTACCTCCAACCTCACCCTTATTTAAGCCGCGTCAGTCCGTCTCCCATGTCTGTCCAACTCTGTCTCTTCCCAGCTTCCCTCTATCCCTCATCCATCCCCTCCATCCCTTATCCAATTCCCCCCCTCCCCTCCATGTCTCATCCAATGCCCTATCTCGTCCCTCCCCCCTATCCCTCGTCCAAATCCCTATCCCGTCAGCAATATGTCCCACTCTGTCTCCTCACAGCTCGTGCCCGCGCGTTTAAACTGCCCGTGCGCTGGCTTGACGCGCGTAGAACTCTTCCGAATCATTGCCATGAGCGTCGGGATGGTCTCCTTAGGTGCACGGGGCATGGGGCGGCAATGGGCCCCGGATGGGAGGTGGGAGTGGGGGGGCAGGGGATGAGAGTTGGGGGTGACAGGACGAGAAGAAGGGTCAGGGAAAGGAGCATCAGGATCGAGAGGGGGGGACACGAGGAAGAGGGAAGGAGGGGAATATTGTAGATGGCGTCCTTTCGACCGATCTTGAGGTCGTCCTCTTTGCCGCGCAGCTGCTTGTCGATCCACTTGCTCATCCACTCGTTAGGTCCAGCATCTGCCGCCTAGAGAGGGCCAGCAAGAGGCAGCGGCAGGTGCACTGGGGGAGGCGGAGGAGGGGGAGGAAGAGGAGGAGGAAGAGGAGGAGGAAGAGGAGGAGGAGGAGGAGGCGAAGAAGGAGGAGGCGAAGAAGGAGGAGGAGGATGTTGACGAGGAGAAGGAGGCGGTGCCCCACATGCGAAGGAAGATGGAGGGATTAGAGGGGGAATACCAGCATGTGCACGACGCGGCGTGGCACCTCTCGCCTGCCCGTCTGCACTTTCCCAGCCAGCAGGGTCCAAAGTAGGCTCTCATCCTCTCGGTGCTTGACAAGGGGGGAAGAGGAGGATGAGGAGGTGGAGGAGGAGGAGGAGGAGGAAGAGGAGGAGGAGGAGGAGGAGGAGGAGGAGGAGGAGGAGGAGGGAGGAGGAGGAGGAGGAAGGAGGAGGAGGAGGAGGAGGAGGTGCCCCAGATGAGGAGGACGATTAGAGGAGGAGAGGGGGAGTAACAACATGTGCACGACGGGGCGCGGCACCTCTTGCCTGCCTGCCTGCACTCTGCGAGCCAGTCGGGCCCAAATTAGGCTCTCATCCTCTGGGTGCTTGGCAGAGCGGGGAAGAGGAGGAGCAGGAGGAGGCGGAGGGGTAGGAATAGGAGGAGGAGGAGGAGGAGGAGGAGGAGGAGCAAGAGGAGGAGGAGGAGGAGGAGGATCAAGAGGAGGAGGAGGAGGAGGAGGAGGAGGAGGAGGAGGAGGAGGAGGAGGAGGAGGGGGAGTAGCAGCAGGAGGAGGTCTCCTTCATCCCCCCACTTCCTGGTCATCCCGCCTCGGTCTTCTCCCCCTTCTCCTTCTACTCCTCCCTCCCTCCCCTATCCTCTTCGTCCTTCTTCCGCCCTCCATTCTCCCCCACATCCACTTGCTCCTCCTCCCTCCCCCCTGCAAAGAGCAGGTGCGCAACAAGCGGTGCCTGGCTCTCAAGCCACCTCGGGATTGGCGTCAATGACCTCTTCCGCTTAGGCATCGCGGCCGCGCGGCTCCGCCTCCTTTTGAAGGCGGCTATGATAGAGCCTGCGGAAGTAGGGCAGGAGATGGCGGCCGACGGGCGCGGGCGCCCCGCGCCGCCTCGACCCGGGAGCGGTGGGGCCCCAGGGGATAACCCACATCGTAAGGATGTGCGGTAAGGGTGCAAGGACCTTCGGGACCCATATGTGAACGTGTGTCGGACGAGTATGGTCTGCGAACGTCGGTATAACGATGGGCCGACAGGAGCAAGGGTGCAAGGGTATGTTTGGGAAGCTTGTCCTATGCGGGCTGGCTGCATACGCCCAGGGGCCCGCGGGCGTTGGAACGTCGTTTTCCAAAGCTGGAAACCATCTCCTGTCATTTTCCCACGGCTCTGCAAGCATGCGCAGCGTGCGTTCTCTGAGCGCCCTGGAGAAACATGCAAATCGGATGTGCCCTCGGCGTTATAGTCCCTCGGCTTTTGGCTTGTCAGCAGTTCACACTGTATCATACGGGGCCCATCCGATTCACATTCCCCCGAGCCGAGGGTGGCATGCCTAAGCCGCGGCAAAATACGAATCCGCATTCACCTTTGGCTCGAGGCGCAGCCTCGAAAACACATGGCGCTCCCAGTTCAGCGCGCGCGAGGATTTGGCAACTACGGCGACAACCCCATTAAGCGATTCATCTAGAAAGCAGCTGTGGTACTTTGGGTTCCCGTTACGCCCTGCGAGCAACGTTAAATGGCACCACAAGTGGTGCTTGGGCTTGAATTTGACGGCGGCGTCACGCAAGGCGGACACGTGCTCTTTGAAAGTTGCCATGAATTCGTGCGTTTCTTCGTCTGTCAGGCGAGGCCCGCCAGTTCGCATCAGCTGCATGTGTCGGAGGAGGGCCCTCCCCGCACGCTGCAAGTGGACGCGCCCGCCAACGACATCGCATTTGTCGAGCAGAGACACGCACCAACTAACAAGCGGCGCCGTTTCGGCGCCCTTGAGAGATATTTGCTTGCCGCCCTTACTTTTACCGCCGCCCCACATTTGGGGGGTGAAGTCGCCCAATCTAGAAAGCACAGCTGGGTTGGCATCGTACCACTGTTTCAAATTAGTGTGCAACCGCCTAAAGCAAAAATCTGTCTTCTCGTCTGCGTCGCCCGTGGCGTTAAATGGGTTCGCCCGAACGATTTTCCAGATCACGGCAGCACAGTACACTTGGAAGACCCCCCAGTACAGGGTGTGAAGCGTGTCGATCCGTAGGACCGACCGTGGGTCCCCCACAATCGTGTGATCCAGGAGGGGGTTCCTCCTGAGCACACAGTCTGTACACGTGTTGCCTTGGTGGCGCCTCCGCCAGAAAACCAGGCGGATCGGAAATGTCCGCACCTTCTCCAATTCATGTGTATCATGCAAGCTGAGCGAAGGTTCAAGTCTGTCCAGCCGACGTAATTGTACGCCGCCAATATGCACATCACGCGCGCAGACACGGCCACCAATTCTTTTTTTCTTGTTTTCAAATGTGAGGGCGCCCAGTAGCGCACGCAGCTCTGGCGCCGACTGGACTCTCACGACGCACTCACACTGCCTGCAGCTATTAGCGTACGAGTTAGCGTCATGCGTGCCCCACGGGTGGCCTTTGGCAGTGACGGCGTCGAAGTTATATAATTGCGATTTGGACGCGCGGCAAAAAATGCATGGCGCGTGCTTGCTCTGCCAAGTCGGAAAACCTAGGCTGTGGCAGAACTCTGCCCAATCCCCCTTGAGCTGCACCAGGGCCGCCCTTGCAGGCAATCGTGGCCGATCCTGCTGCAGCTTGCCAAGGGGGCTTCCTTCGCCCCACTCGTTGCCGTCCCATCGGCGCGCGGGTCGCTCGCCGTTGGCGAGGGCGAGAAACGCCCAGTTTAAAAATTGGAACACAGGCCACAACGAGCACCAATTCTTGCACCCGCACCTACACAAGCGCGACTTGCGCAGCATGCATATCAGGTGCCTCTTCTTCGTCACCAGGGAGTAGAGGAAGATGCCGATGAATGTGTCCACGCGCCCTGTCCCGATGGCCCGAGTATACCTGACGCCGTCAAGATAAAGGGCACAGGGTATCACTGGCTCCCCATACTCTTGGGCAGCTTTGACAGCTGGGTGGTCCTCGTAAGCCTGCTGCCACTCCGCCTGGATCTCAACAGACGCGCAACCATCTCGGAGCTCCTGGCTCGCTAAGTACTCTGCAGCAAGTGCCTCCTGAGGGGGCGTGACGAGCGTGGGCGTGGACTCCCTGTCGTGCTTGTTTCTCATGAGGGGGGTGTCGATCTTCATTTGGTGCACGTCCCCTGTGAGCTTAAAGACCGTGTTCAATTTTTTCTGGTAGTTCCCAGTGAATTGCGTGTCCCCGAGGGCGCAGGTGGAAAACGGGCCCTTGGCGCCTGCTTTGTCCGCCCAATAGCAGTTGAGGCACAAATCTTTGGCAGTCATCCTGCCCTCGGCGTATAGCCGTAGCCAACGCTCGCACAGAACGCGGCCTGCCTCTTCTTCATCACGATGATCGGGCTCAGGTTCGCCATCCCATTGGACGCCATCACCATCGGAATCCGCGCCGCTACTTTCAGTAGACCTGCAGTCCCAGTCGTCGCCTTCGTCGCCTGGCCCGTCGCCAGGGGGGTCGCCATCAGAGTCAGACGAACAAGTCGGTTCTTCCCAGGAAGGGCGGCCCCTTTTCTTGGGAGCCATGGCGCCGTGGGGGTTCCCCCTGTCTTGTGCCAGGGCTGCAGATACATGCGAACGGCGCCACCTGTGCATGAACTGGAGCTCCCTGCGGGGCTACAAAACGTGTGTTGGGGTGTGCCGAAATTGGAGTGACGCCCTTATGCGAACTGGGATGGTGCTTGGTAGGGTGATGATGCTGATGGTGACGATGATGATGATGATGATGATGATGATGATGATGATGATGATGCTGATCACGATGGCGATCATGACGATGATGATGCTGATTCTGATGACGGTGATGACCGATGGCGGTATAATGATGGAGAGGGTAACGCTCGCACCTGCGAGCAGGGCGGGCGAGGCAACTCTCGTGCTGCTTGCAACATGGGCGAAGACATCACACTGCAACGTCGAAGATGTGCAAAGGAGTGGCCTTGCAAGGGGGGGGGGCTGAAGGACAGGAGAGCAGGTGGAGATCTAGAAGAGGTTGGGCGCAACCCCTTGGGCCCTCCGATGGGGCGACTTGAGGAGGGGGAAAGGATTCGGAGGAGGCGAAGGAGCAGGAGGGGGAAAAGTGTGCTGAAGGGGAGGGGGGGGGAGGGGAAGTGGAAGGAGGGCTGAGAGAAGAGGCAGGGAGGGGGTATGGGCGACTTTCTGGGACGCCCCTACTGTATAGGGATACTATGTGCCCCGCCTCTGTTGTCCTCACAATTTCAACAAGCACTTCATTTTCAGGTCCCCACAGTAGCGCGCTCATGCACACATATTCGGTGTTTCTGCTCTTGTCGAGCGCGCCCTCGCATGGGTGGCAGCTGGCCCAGGCTGCCACAGTCATACAAAACACTAGACCCAGCAGCAAGCACATCATGCTGGATAATCCCCTGCATTCGATTCGCAACGAGCCTGCAGCCTGACTCACACCCTCTTCCCTTGGCACCTCCCCAGGTTTGAATTTCGCATTTTAAATTATTTCTCTCTCCCTCATCCCCTACTCCACCCTCCCTCCAAAGCCATATCTATGTGTGCACAATTATCTTCGCACGACCCTCTCTAGCCACCGCCCTTCTCTGCAGGACTCGCTGCAAAGCTAAACGAACTAGAAGCGGCGTGGCCCGCGCCCCCGGATGGAAGCCTCCAGAGCTGGCGAGGGCACAAAGCTGGGCGCAACTGCAGGTGCCACAAGGACAGAGGGAAGGGGGATTGGGGTTGGAAGGGGGAGGGCAAAGAGTGGCAGGCGCGACCCAGCATCTTACACGCTCGTAGGTCCAGCGCCTCCTCGAGCTCACTGTCGGACGGCAGCGCGTCGATCGATGCTGTAGGGATCAGTTGCAGGACATGGAGGATGGGGGTGGTGCAGGAGGAGGAGGAGAAGGAGGATGAGGAGCAGGAGGAGCAGGAGGAGGAGGAGGAGAAGGAGGAGGAGGAGGAGGAGGGGGAGGAGGAGGGGGAGGAGGAGGAGGGGGAGGAGGAGGAGGAGGAGGAGGAGGAGGAGGAGGAGGAGGAGGAAGAGGTCCCCAGGGGTCCCCGGAGACCCGCACAGGCCCCTCGAGGCCCTCAGGAGCAGAAGGAGGAGGCCTTGAGGTGGATCCCAGGCGTATCTGGATGGATCTGGATGGAATCTGGATGAAATCTGGATGGATCTGGACAGGATCTGGATGAAATCTGGATGAAATCTGGATGCACGAAACCATGTGTTTTACAAAGTTTTCTGTGCCTTACGCATTTTCATCGTGTATTTTACAAAGGATCGCGCACCTGGATGGAATCTGGATGGAATCTGGATGCATCATCCCTGTGATTTTACAGGGTCCGAGAGGCCTTACGCATTTTCATAATGTATTTTACAAAGGATCTCGCATCCAGATGGATTCTGGATGGAATCTGGATGCATCATCCCTGTGATTTTACAGGGTCCGAGGGGCCTTACGGATTTTCAGGGTTGTTGAAAAAGGGGCTTACGGATTTTTGTCGTGTATTTTACAAAGGATCTCGCACCTGGATGGAATCTGGATGCATCATCCCTGTGAATTTACAGGGTCCGAGGCGCCTTACGCATTTTCATCGTGTATTTTACAAAGGATCGCGCACCTGGATGGAATCTGGATGGAATCTGGATGCATCATCCCTGTGATTTTACAGGGTCCGAGGGGCCTTACGGATTTTCATCGTGTATTTTACAAAGGATCCCGCATCCAGATCCACAGTGGATGGAATCTGGATGCATCATCCCTGTGATTTTACAGGGTCCGAGGGGCCTTACGGATTTTCAGGGTTGTTGGAAAAAGGGCTTACGGATTTTTGTCGTGTATTTTACAAAGGATCTGAGCCTCCGTTCGAGCTTGATGAAATCTGGATGCACGAAACCATGTGTTTTCTCAGGTTTTATAATGGGTATTTCGAACATCTGGATGGAATCTGGATGGAATCTGGATGAAATCTGGATGAAATCTGGATGCGATCTGGATGCCATCCAGGCGCGCAAGTGGTTTATCCTACTCCCTCTGGTCCCTTTCGAGCTGGGCCCCAGGGGATTCGATCCTCCCCCGATCTCTCGGTCAGCCTCCTGCTAGCCCTGCACGTTGAAGAACGCCTTGCGGGTCGCCAGCATCTTGAGTATGCCATCGCACTTCTGGGAGCACGTCTCCACCTCGTGTTTGAGGTGGCTCGGGAAGTTGCTGAGCGCCGCGTCGAAATGGCCGTCGTACATCAGCTGAGGGGATGAGGAGGAGAAGGAGGAGGAGGAGGAGGAGGAGGAAAAAGAGGAGGAGGAGGAGGAGGAGGAGGAGGAGGAGAAGGAGGAGGAGGAGGAGGAGGAGGAGGAGGAGGGGATGAGGAGGCGAGGAGGAGGAGGAGGAGGAGGAGGAGGAGTTGATAACAAGATCAGGACCAGGGAGGGCCAGAAAGGGGACGGGGGAGGCGGAGGGGGAGGAGCATAACCATGAGCAGGAGCGGGAGGACCAGGGGGGTTGAAGAACGGAGATGAGGACGTGCGAGCATGAGCAGGAGGAGAAACACAGAAGGAGGAGGAGGAGGAGGAGGAGGAGGAGAAGAAGAAGAAGGAGAAGGAGAAAGAGAAGGAGGAGGGGTCGGGAGGATGAGGAGGACGAGTAGGAGGAGGCGGAGGAGGAGGAGGAGGAGGAAGAATGGTATCCTCGGCGGTCTCAGCGTCCATGGTAGTCATCAGCTCCGAGAAGTTGTCGCTGGCGCACTTGGCCTCCATGGCCTCCAGCGCCCTCTTGAGCTGGCCCGCCTCGTTCGTGCCGCGGAAGAACACCTGGGGGTGCCCTTGGCACTCCTCTTCTTTCCCATTGTAGCTTTCATGGGACAGAGGAGGAGTGTCAAGCGCAGACACCCTCCCCCCACACCTCAGGGGGAGGGAAGGGGAGCCAGCGAGGAGGGGAGGAGGAGGGAGGAGCGAGGAAGGTGGAAACACGAATTCGGAGGTCATCACTCCACCCACCTCAATCGTTTCCCTCTCTCACTCATCCGTCAGTCCTCCATCGTCCCTCCTCCCTCATTTGTTGCATCCCTGGGTCACCCACGGGCCAGACGAACTTTCCTCAATCCTCTTCAGGATCATCTTCGCTTTCCCATGGACCGACGAATACTCGGCCGCGAGCTTTTGTGCCTCCTCGA
>CAUYUJ010000828.1:0-10085 GCA_963575745.1 Prorocentrum cordatum
CCCCCCCCCCCCCCCGAGAGCTCGCACCTTGTTCTCCGCAAGGGGGAGTTCTTGCGCCTAAGACTGACTTGTTGGCTCCCGAACGACAGCGACAACAACAGCTGCTTCCGCCTGACATTCGCTACAATTTATGGACAGTGTGACTTTCGGTACTGGCTTCCTTGCAGTTTATCCATGAATCGCGCTCTCGCCTCAGACTTCCTTAATCCACGACTCGTTCTTTCGGCGCTCTGGGATCGCGCTCTCGCTCGGGACTTCCTCACACTCTACTCAGGAACCGCGCTCTTGCCTGATACTCCCTTGCCGCCCCCACTTTCGAATCCCTCTTGCTGATCCCTCTCGTCCTCCATCTTCTCCCCCCATCCCTCTTGCCCCCTTGCCTCCTTCCTCCCGTCCTCCACTCCCGTCCTCCTCGCTCTCTCTCTCTCTGTACCTTCCCGTTGTTTATGTGACTCCTTGACTCCTTTTCTACAAAGGCTGCGCCAATTACGCGTGGTAGGGAAGGACGAGATGCCTCTTCAAGGGGGCACGATTGAAGACAACGAGGGCGGGTATCGATGGCTTGGGGTATAAGTGTCAAATACCACGCGACCATACGACAGCGAACAGTCTTACCATGATCGTTATTGTTCAAATATTAGCTATGATGAGCAGTTCTTGCTGACCCTCGCTCTGCCCAGTGGTTATATATATATATACCATATGCATTCATCATGATAGCTTCCCCTTCATGGGGAAATTGTGTCATGCATCGGAGGCCCGGCAGTCCCTCACCCAGATTCTCACCCGAAGCTGGCTTGCCAACACCCCTTGCATTGCATCTTGCTGTCTTCATTTCAAATATTTGGGGCCTTCTCCTTTGAACCGCCTCGGCGGCCTCCTTTTTTTGTTTCACAAGCCTGCTCCCTGGGCACAAGAGCGGCAAGCTCGACAGTTCAGGCAGACAAGCATGTCTGGAACGAGCATGCGATGCGACATCCAGTCGCGCTGCACGTCGGGCTTATTTCAAGCACTGCTCAGAGGGTTTTAGGGTGTAGACTTCCTCTGAGCAGTCGGACCCTTGGCCGTATGACTCCTAAGGTGCAACAAAAAGCTTGCCTGGGGACGCAAGCAGAGCACGATCTGGATGTGCGCCCAGCACGTTTGTTAGCGTGAGCCAATCCTCAGCACTGGGGCGGCTTGCGGAGTATCGAGCTCCAATCCGATCCCCTACGCACGCACCCCTTCACACCTGAGATGCAGATAAGGAGCTGCAAGCAATGCGACAAAATTGTGTTGATCAGAAAAAGCGGGAGATCGCTATCACCCCGTACGTTGAGTCTTTCGAGCGAGACACAAAAACATCATTGTTGAGATAAATTTAACCCAACTGGGCGATACGGCAACGCGCGCGCGTGTTGGAACTTTTGCGCGGATCCGCGCGTGCCAAAAACTGTCGGACGGAAGGAAGGGTGGCCGCGCGAGGCGCAGACCAAATTGGCGAGAAGCCGACCAAGCGGGCCCGCCGGGCGAGTGAGGGGCACCGGGCGCTGCGCTTCTCGGGCCCCTGTTCTCGGAGTCAAAGGCTGTGCACCTGGTGTGTGGCTGAGGACGGGAGGACTGCACCAATGCAATTCTAAAAGAGTGCAGGGGTTGCGCTGGACGCGGCTGAACGCCAGATGGCAACAGGAAAGCTCGGCCCGAAGATAAAAGCCAATGGTGCTCCACTGGAGCTGCAGACGGTCAGAGTGCGCACAATTAACGTTTTCATGGCTCGCCCTGGACGTGGTCAGACGCTGGCGAAGCAGCTCGGCACTCCGCCAACTCACCCCTGTCGCGGTTCCCGGCGGCTCCCGACCGGGTGGTACGACCGGCCACGCGACCTCAGAGCAGACCCGAGCGCTGCTGAGGGCGACCCTGGCGGCGGGGCAGGCGGCGCCACGGGCCTGCGCACCCCGCGGCGCAGCTCCCTGGAGACGGCGCCCGCCCAGCTCCTGGTCCTGGGGCTGCCAGCGGCGCCTTCGCCCTCGGCGCCTGGCGCTGCCGGCGCCGCGACCGCCGCTGGCCCGAGGCCGTCGCGCTCGGCGAGGCACGGGCGCCGCTGCCTCACGCCCGCCTCCCAGGGCGAGCACGGCTGTCGCTGGGAGGCAGCCGCCTTCTGCTCCCAGCATGCCTCCGACCGGAGTCGCCTGAGCGGGGCCACCGCCGGCGCTGGCACCGCAGGCCCCATCTGGGGCGGCCCGTCCCCGAAGGACACCGCCTCGAGCAGCGCCGTCTCGAGGATAGCCAGCTCATCGCCGTCCCTCGGCAGCGCGGTGACGCCCCAGCTCTCCTTGTGCGCGTCGGCGTCCTGGTCGTCGCTGAAGGCGAGCAGCTCTGACGTTGGGCATCGCGTGGGGGCCGAGCTGAGACAATTCGTCTCGGGACGCACCGCCTTACACTTCCACTGCTCGGTGAGATTCGCTTCAACTTCTTGGAACATCGCGCGTGGGCTGAGCATGGTACTGGCTGGTCGACAATCACACACACACTGCTGAATTCGAAATCGCCACTGCCCCAAAGGTGGCTTGAGCCAAAAACGGCTACGGAGCCGCCTCGGCGGCCTCTGGGGCAACCTTGGGGCTCTCGAAGCGGTAACGGCCGCGGCGACGAGAACGCTCCCCGAAGGCCAAGGAGGGACGAACGGCGTTCAAAACCCGGGATCCTCGAAACGACGAAAGGCGACACGCACACAACGGCGGAGGACGCCCTTCTCCCGCCGAGCTTTGCCCGAGCTGCGTGCGGCCGTGGGCGCGCGAGGGCCCCCGCAGACGCCCCGGGAGCCGCCGCAGCGAGGACCACTTCCACGAAGGTGCCGCCGATCGGCGGCGTCGTCGCGCCCCTCCAAAGACGACGCCAGGATGAGGGTCAACTTCGGGCGGGCATGTCCCCCTACAGGCGGAGCTTGGGCGACAAATGAAACATATACCCCCCAAAACACCCAACTAGGCAAGCATGATAGAAACATCGCCTCCCGACCATGTTTTCATCTTCCTCCTGTAAAGGGACCCGCCCGACTGAAAGGTAAACTCGGGTGAGCATACATCGAATATCTGTGAGATCTTTGGGCTCTGGAGGATGTTATCGGGCGCCGCGGCCTTCCCAGAGCGTTCTGGATCGCTTCGGGACGGACATCTCCTCTAAATGACGGCAGAAGATCCACCCACATAATGATCACCCCGACAAGCGAAACCGTTCAGTAAACGCTCCAAAGGAAGGAATCCGCCGACCCCTTGTGGGTCTTTAGGCATGTGATATTCTTTCCCCTCCATACGCCCCCCCCTGGGACCCCGAACCGGCAATTCGACCCCCCCTCGCCCGGTACGAACCACCGCCGGACGCGTCATGCGGGAACAAAAATACCCAAAACGAGCCAAGAAGGCACCACAGCGCCTCCCTGACCGTCCAAGAGGGCGACGAGTCGCCGAAATAACCTTCCAAGACGCCCACGATGGCTTCTAGACAGCCTCCGAATTCCCCAAAGAAACCCAAGAGGCCCCCAAGAGGCGTCCCAAGCGAGCCCCGAGAAGCAGAAATCGTCCCATTCCCTTCGTAAAACGTTCGTTTTTACCATATTGGCCTCTTGCGGTTTCGCAACGTCCGACACGGACCATGTAACCTTCCATATCCTCCCAGGATGGCCTCGGCAACTGCCGAAAGAGGTCCAAGAGGGCCCAAAGACGGCCCAAAAAGCGCCCAAAACGGCACACGAGGGCCTCCAGACGGCTTCAAGAGGGAGCCGGGAGGGCAACTTGTTGGTCCTTTGGCCCCGAGATTCCCTCATCCTGCTGCGAGAACCTCCCAAGAGGGTCCCAGGAAGCCCCAAGCGAGGCCCAAGAGGCCCCCAACAGGCTCCCAGACAACCCCCAAGAGGCCCATCAACTACCTCCAAGACACCCCCGCGACGCCTCAAGACCAGATCGTGACTCCTCCTCCTCCTCCTCCTCCTCCTCCTCCTCCTCCTCTTCCTCTTCCTCTTCTGTGACTCCCCTTCCGCCTCTCCCCCATCTTCCCCCTGCCCCTCCTCCTCCTCCTCCTCCTCCTCCTCCTCCTCCTCCGCTTTCACCTTTTGTGCGTTTCTCTTTTCGTCGGCTTCGTCCTCCCTCTCGCTCGCACCCCGCTGCTCCTGATTCTACGGGCCATGGCACGGGCGCCCTAGTAGTATCATTTGCATTCCGTGCATTTCAAGGTGCCCTTTTTTTCCTCACGTGCGACATGGCTCGCGTCCACGGAGAAAGCCGACTTCGGCAATTTCCTCTGGCACTTGCCACTGCACTGAACGGCCTCCCAACTGCGCGACGTGAACCCTCCAAACATCGAACAACATCATCAAAACCTTGAACTCATGTTGGGGGTCGGCGGATGTGGCGTAAGCCTATAGAGTATCAAGCAGGGCAGGGCTATCTAGTTCACTTCCAGGGCCGTTTAGTAAACGTCGACTGTCGGGGTCTGGGTGGTTCTTCTTCCCTTGAGTCCTGGTTTCTAAGACTTCCCTGAAGGCAAACAACAATTTACCAGCAGGCGCGAGGGCTTCTGAGAAGCTCCGCCGCCTTCTGATAAGGCCTTCTCCTTCTCATTCCCCCCCCCCTCGCTCGCCGCCGTGGATTCATCCTCGTCCTTCGGGGGCGCGCAAACATGGATTAGCGATCCATGGATTTGGCGCGCGGTCGCCAAATCCACGGATCGGGGGAGGTGCCCGCCCCAAAATTCGGCTGGTGCCGCCTCGCCCGGCGGCGGAAACCTGCGACCTCCAATGGGCACAGGACCCGTCGCTAATCCGCGCCCCCTTGCTCCATGCTTGCGATCGCCTGAGATTTATCCTCGCCCCGGCGGCCCGTCTGACGCCGTCGGAAGCCGTCTGGGGGGCCTCTCTGGGCCGACTTGGGGCCCTCTTGGAATGCTCCAGGGCCGTCTTGGAGGCCATCTTGGGCGTCTTAAAGGCCTCCTGGGCCGTCTTGGGGGCCTCTTGGGGCCGTCCTGTGGGCCTCTTGGGCCGTTCTGGGGCCATCTTGGATGCCTCTTGGGCGATCTTTGGGCGATCTTTGGGGGCTCTTGGGCCGTCCCGCCCCTTTCCTCCCCCGCCCCGACCCCCCGCGCGGTCCTGGAACACCTGCGGCCCGCTCCGCAGCAGGATGTGCGCGGCCCCCTCGCGGGCCGGCCGCACGCCGACGCCCTCGCCGCTGGCTCCTGGCCGCCCGTCGGACGACCGGCGGCTGACGGGAAGCACGGGCCCGTGGCGCCAATCCTCCTGTTCCCGATCCTCCTCCTTCTTCCTCCTCCCTCGTCCTCCCTCCTCCTCCTCCTCCTCCTCCTCCTCCTCCTCCTCCTCCTCCTCCTCCTCCTCCTTCTCCTTCTCCTCCTCCTCATCCTCCCTCCTCTCTCCTCCTACCCTCCCTCCTCCCTCCTCCCCTCCTTCCCTCTTCCTCCTTCCTCCTCCTCCCTCCTCCTCCTCCTCCTCCTCCTCCTCCTCCTCCTCCTCCTCCTCCTCCTCCTCTCCTCCTCCTCCTCCTCCTCCTCCCCCTCCTCCTCCTCCTCCTCCTCCTCCTCCTCCTCCTCCTCCTCCCTCCTCCTCCTCCTCCCTCCTCCTCCTCCTCCTCCTTCTCCTTCTCCTCCTCCTCCTCCTCCTCCTCCTCCCTCCTGCCCTCCTCCTCCTCCCTCCTCCCTCCTCACTCCTCCCTCCTCCACTCCTACCCTCTTCCTCCTCTCGCTGTAAAGGTCCGTTCGGGTTGGAAAGGGACCGAATATTCCTCCTTCCTCCTCCTCCTCCTCCTCTCCTCCCCTCCTCTCCTGCTCCTCCTCCTCCTCCTCTTCCTCCTCCTCCTCCTGCTCCTCCCATCCTCCTCCTCCCCTCCTCCCTCCTCCCTCCTCCCATCCTCCCTCCTCCCTCCTCCTCCTCCCTCCTCCCTCTCCCTCCTCCCTCCATCCCTCCTCCTCCCCCCCAAACTCCTCCTCCTCCTCCTCCTCTTCTTCCTCCTCCCTCCTCCGCATCCTGCCTCCCTCCTCCTCTCTCGTTGTACAGTGTCGTTCGGATTGGAAAGAGACCGAATAACTCCTCCCTCCTCCTCCTCCTCCCTCCCCTCCTCCTCCTCTCCTCCTCCTCCTCCTCCTCCTCCTCCTCCTCCTCCTCCCTCCTCCCTCCGCGGCCGCAGCGGCGCGGAACACGGCGACGCCTCCTGGCCCCGACGGACGACCGACGGACGACGGGAACGACCGACGGCGGTCGCGGCCTCACCGACCCCTAGCAAACCATCCCCTTCTTGGCGGCGCGCAAAAGGGGGTTAGGGGGAGGGGGGAAGGATTCTTAGAAAGAGGCTGCTTCTTAGAAGGCGCCGGCCTTACATCTGCAGACGAGGCCCGCGTCTTCTAAGCAGCAGGGGTGCTTCTAAGAAGCCTTCCCCCCTTCCCCTACCCCTCTGTGCGCGTGGCCGACCTTCCGTGACGTCATCCTCGCCTTTCGAGCGCCCCTCTGGCCGCATGCATACGTCCCGGGGCGAGGCGAGGGGAACGTTACGGGGACAGGGGTGGCTTGCTGGGGGTCGGTTAGGCCGCCCCTGACCGACGACGGTCGCCGCTCGTGGCCGTCGGCCGTCGGTCGTCGCCGTCATCCGCACCGCTGCGGCCGTGGGTCGTCGTTGCCGTCGTGGCCGCCGTGGCCCGCGGTCGCTGCTCGTCGCCTTCGGAGGTCTCCGGCGCCGTTGGGGAAATCCGGAAATCCTCCCCGGCCTCGAGGGAACCCTGGAGACCTCCAGAGGTCGTCGCTGCCGTCGCCACCACCGACGACAGACGACGACTCACGATGACCGACGACGGACGACAGCGGATGACTGACGACGGCCGGCGACGTTTGACAACGACGTCGGACGACGACGCACAACGTCAGGCGACGACCGACGACGAAGACAGAAGGCTTTGTCATCCGACGTGGTCTTCGCTCGTGGCTCGTCGTCGTCGTCGTCGTCGTCGTCGTCGTCGTTCGCTGTTCATCGTTCGTTCGTTCGGTCTTCGGTCATCGTCCGCACCGCCGCCGTCGGTCTTCGTCGCCGTCGTCGTCGTCGTCGTGGCCGTCGTTCGTCGTTCTCGTCGTCTTCGGAACTTTTCAAGGTTGTTTCGGTTTATGACCGAAAACCTCGTCGTCGTCGTCGCGGAAGAGGGCATGGGTCTCCGTCAGCGCCGCCGCCGCTGGAGGAGGACGACGACCGACGACGCCCGACGACCGACAACGGATGACAGACGGCCGAATATGATGGACGACGACGACGACGACGACGTCGTCGTCGTCGTCGTCGTTCGTGGTTCGTCGTCGTCGGTCGTCGTTCGTGCTCGTCGTCGTGCTCGTTTGTCGTCGTGGTCGGCGACGTTGTTGTTGTTGTTGTTGTTGTTGTTGTTGTTGTTGTTGTTGTTGTTGTTGTTGTTGTTGTTGTTGTCTTTCGATTTTCGTCGTCGCGTTCGTTCGGGCCGTCTGTCAGTCAGTCGGTCGGATGATCTGTAGGTCGGTCAGTCGGTCCGTCGTCGTCTTCGTCGTCGTCGTCGGCGTAGTCGTCATCGTCGTAGTCGTGGTCGTGGTCGTGGTCGTGGTCGTGTTCGTCGTCGTCGTGGTCGTCGTCGTCGTCCGCGCTGCTGCCGCCGTCGGTCGTCGGTCGTCGTCGTGACGAAGTGGCCGAGGAGGAAGAGGGGCAGCATCTGGAGAGGGAGGAGGAGGAGGAGGAGGAGGAAGCGCAGGGGCGTGAGGATGAGGAGGGCCCAGTCTTTCAGACGTTCGCGAGGTCTTCTGCAAGGTTGTCGTGCTTCGTGGCTGGCCCCAGGAATCTCTCTTGAGGGTTCTGGGGCCTCGGGGGTGGGTTGGCCGAGAGGGGTATGGGGGACACGGGGCTGATGGTGATGCTGCTGCTGCTGCTGATGACGATGATGATGAAGATGAAGATGATGCTGACGATGGTGCTGATGATGTACACGGTGATGCTAATGCTGATGATGCTGCTGCTGATGATGATGTTGATGATGCTGATGGTGTGAATGGTGATGATAATGCTGATGCTGCTGCCGATGCCGATGCCGATGCTGATGATGCTGCTGTTGATGATGCTTATGCTGATGATGGTGATGTTTATGCTGACGATGGTGATGCTGATGTTGGTGATGGTGGTGGTGATGATGATGATGCTGATGACGACGATGATGATGGTGATGGTGATTCTGATACAGAGGCTGCTGCTGATGCAGATGCTGCTGATGCTGCGGCTGATGATGCTGACGATGATGATGCTGCTGCTCTGATAATGATGATGGCGACGATGATGCTGCTGATAATGATGCTGCTTACGACGATGATGATGGTGATGATGATGGTGATGATGATGATGATGATGCGGATGCTGATGCTGATGATAATGCTGATGCTGATGATGATGCTGTGATGATGCTAATGATGCTGTTTATGAGGATGATGCTGATGCGGATGCAGAGGATGAAGATGTTGATGCTGATGCTGCTGATGATGATGCTGATGCTGATGATGCTGGTGATGCTGCTGGTGATTATGCTACTGCAGCTGACGATGCGGATGCTGACGAAACTGAGGATGATGCGGCTGCTGATGATGATGCGGATGCTGATGGAACTGATGCTGATGACGATGCTGCTGCTGCTGATGGTGGTGATGCTGTCTATGATGGTTGCTGGTGTAACTGATGATGCTGATGATGACGGCGATGATGATGGTACTGGTGGTTATGTTCCACAATCAGAGCTTGCCTCTGTAGGGGTCCTAGCGGATTCATATGGTTAGGTTAGGTTTGCCGCCGATTTTCGCGGCACGCCCGGGTGCCCGGGTGCCCGGGGGTGCCCGGGTGCCCGGGTGCCTGGGCGTGCCCGGGGGTGCCCGGGTACCCTCCTGGTAGCCCTATGGCCTTATAACCCTAGATCCTTATAGCCGTATCGCCCTATAGCCCTCTAGCCCTCTAGCCCCAATAGCTTTATAACCCTATAGCCCTAATAGCTCCATAGCTTTATACCCTTATAACCCCATAGCCCTATAACCCTATAGCCCTATAGCCCTATAGCTCTCTAGCCCTCTAGCCCTATAGCCCTATAGCCTTATAGCACTCTAGCCCTTTAGCCCTATATTATTAAAAGATTATGATTTGGTTTTTCTCTGGTATCATTTAGGATGATGCTGATGCTGATTCCCCAATCAGAGGTTGCCTCTGTAGGGGTCCTAGCGGATTCATATGGTTAGGTTAGGTTTGCCGCCGATTTTCGCGGCACGCCCGGGTGCCCAGGTGCCCGGGGGTGCCAGGGTGCCCGGGTGCCCTCCCGGTAGCCCTATAGCCTTATAACCCTAGATCCTTATAGCCTTGTAGCCCTATAGCCCTCTAGCCCCAATAGCTTTATAACCCTATAGCCCTAATAGCTCCATAACTTTATACCCTTATAACCCTATAGTCCTATAACCCTATAGCCCTATAGCTCTCTAGCCCTCTAGCCCTATAGCCCTGTAGCCTTATAGCCCTCTAGCCCTTTAGCCCCATACCCCTATATTATTAAACGGTTATGATTGTTTCTCTGGTATCATGCTGCTGATAATGATGCTGCTAATGCTGATCATGCTGATGATGCTGCTGCTGCTGCTGCTGCTGATGCTGATGCTGATGCTGCTGCTGCTGCTGCTGATGATGATGATGATGATGATGATGATGATGATGATGATGATGATGATGCTGATGATGATGATGATGATGATGATGATGATGATGATGATGATGATGATGCTGATGACAATGAAATAGGAGGGTTAGGAGGGGGATGGGACGGGAGGGAGGGAGGTAGGAATGGATGTATTTCGCCAACTGCCAATCACAAGAAGGGCGGCAATGGTGCGGGCCCTATGCCGCCGCTTCTGGGTTGCCCCGCGGGGCCTTGCTCTCCACGGCTCTCGTGGTCCACGTCGCGAACTCGGCGGGTAGCAGACGGATGAGGAGGATAAGGAGGAGGAGACGACATGAAGAGGAGGAGGAGGAGGAGGAGGAGGAGGAGGAGGAGGAGGAGGAGGAGGAGGAGGAGGAGGAGGA
>CAUYUJ010000828.1:10185-40978 GCA_963575745.1 Prorocentrum cordatum
GTGGACGTGGCCGGCGCTCGGGCGAGAGTAACTTCCGTAATCGTGGGTGCGGCTTCGCTGAAGCGACAGCAACATTTGCCTCATGGATGTGGCCAGCGCTAAAGCGAGAGTAATTCTCGCAATCGTGGGAGGGCCGGCGCTGCGGCGAGAGCAAAGTTTGTAATCGTGGATGTTGCCAGCGCCTGTGCGAAGGCAGCAGTTTCCATCAGACATGTGACAGGCACCACAGCGAGAACGACATGCTCAATGAAGGATGTAGTCAGCGCCAAGGCAACACACACATTTTCAATCAGACATGTGGCCTGCGCCAAGGCGCAAACGACATGCTGAATGAAGGATGTCGCTGGCGCCTCGGCGACAGCCACATTTTCAATCCAAGATCTGGCCAGCGCCAAGGCGAGAACGACATGCTCAATGAAGGATGTAGTCAACGCCTAGGCGACAGCAGCATTTTCAATCAGACATTTGGCTGGCGCCAAGGTGAGAACGACATTCTCAATGAAGGACGTCGCTGGCCCCTAAGCGGCATGCACATTTTCAACCAGAGATGTGGCCCACGCACAAGCGAGAACAACGCGCTCAATGAGGGATGTCGCTGGCACCTAGGCGGCAAACAACACTTTTAATCAGAGATGTGGCCCACGCACAAGCCGGAGCATCATTCCGGGACAAACGCGTCGCCAAAATGCAGGTGCCACGTCCATTCCGCGCGGGCCGGGTTTGGTGTCTCCGATGTCCGGGCTACGTTAGGTGGGTAGTCTACGTTAGGGCGGGGTTTTACAGGAAGGGCCGCAGAAGACCAAAGGGCACCGAAAACAATAAAGCGCCGAAAACCAAAGAGCCACCGAAAACCGAAAGGGTGCGACAACCAGAGGCGCGCCGAAAATCAAAGGAACGCCGAAAACCGAAAGTGCGCTGAAAATCGAAGGGGCGGCAAAAACCAAAGGGCGGCAAAAACCAAAGGAGCGCCGAAAACCAAAGGAGCGCCGAAAACCAAAGGGGCGCCGACAAACAAAAGGGCGCCGACAACCAAAAGGGAGCCGAAGACCAAAGTAGCGACGAAAACCGAAAGAGCGCGGAAAAGCAAAGGGGCGCCGAAAACCAAAAGGCACCGAAAACATAACGAACGCCGAAAACCAAAGAGGCGCTGAAAACGAAACAAAAAAACGAAAACCAGCGCGGCGCCGAAAACCAAAGAGGCGCCGAAAACCAAAAAGGGCGCCGAAATACCAAAGGAGTACCGAAACCCAAAAAGGCGCCGAAAACCGA
Source organism: Prorocentrum cordatum (assembly GCA_963575745.1). Lineage (NCBI taxonomy): Eukaryota > Dinophyceae > Prorocentrales > Prorocentraceae > Prorocentrum > Prorocentrum cordatum. Next base: position 11,455 of record CAUYUJ010000828.1, read on the forward strand.
AGAGGCGCCGAACTTGAAAAGGAGGCTGGAAACCAAAGGGGCGCCGAAAACCAATGAGGCGCTGACAACCGAAGGGTTTCCAAACACCAAAAGCGCACCGAAAACCAACACGGTACAGAAAACCAAATGGGCGCCGAAAACCAAAAGGGCACCGAAAATCAAAACGGCGCCGAAAACCAAAGGAGCGCCGAAAACCAAAAGGGCGCCGACAACCACAAGAGCGCCGACAACCAAAGGAGCGCCGAAAACAGAATGGGCGCCGAAAACCAAATGGGCGCCAAAAAACAAGGGGGCGCAGAAAACCCAAGGAGGATGAACACCAAAAAAGCGCCGAGCACAAAAAAAACGCCGAAAACCAAATATGCGCTGGAAGCCGCAAGGGCGCCGAAAACCGAAATGACACCGAAATCCAAAGGGGCGCAGAAAACCAAGAGGGCGCCGAAAACCAGCGATGCTCCCTAAGAAAAAGGGCGCCGAGAACCAAAAGGAGTGCCGAAAACCAAAAGGTCGCCGAAATCCAACGATGCGCTGAAAACAGAAAAGGCGCCGAAATACCAAAGGAGCCCCGGTAACCAAAAGGGCGCCGAAAAACGACAGGGGCGCCGAAAACAACAGAAGCTCCGAAGACGGAGCGAGCGCGGAAAACGAAAGAGGCGCCGAAAACCAAAGGGGCGACGAGTACCAACGATGCGCCGAAAACCAAAAGGGCACCGAAAAACCAAAGACGCGCCGACAACCAAAGGGGCACCGAAAACCAACGAGCGCCAAAAACCCAAGGCACGCCGAAAGCCAAATGGCGCCCAAAACCAAACGGGTGCCGAAAACCAAAGAGCACCGAAAACCAAAGGGGCGCCGAAAATTGAAAGGGGACCGAAGATCAAAAAGGCACCGAGAACCAAAAAGACGCCGAAAACCGAAGGGGCGCCGGAACCCAAATATGCACCGAAAACAACGATGCGCCGAAAACCAAAGGGTGCGCAGAAAACAAAAAAGAGCGTCGAAAACAAAGGCGCGCCGAAAACCACAGGAGCGCCGAAAACCACAGGAGCGCCGAAAACCAAAGGAGCGCAGAAAACCAAAGAACCGTCGAACACCAAAGAGTGGCCAAAGGCCCAAGGTGCGCCGAAAATCAAAGGAGCGCCGAAAACCAAAGAGACGCCGATGACCACAAGTACGCCGAAGGCTAACGGGGCGCCGAAAAACGAAGAAGAGAAGTAGCTTCGAAGTTCCCCCTTCAGCCAGGGCCCTCCTGCTGGAAACGCGAACAGGAGGAGGGGAGGAGGGGGTAGCTTCGGAAGCCCTTCCCCTCTGGAAAGGGGAGCCCAGGCTGACCCCGGGCCCCGAAAAGGAGGAGGGGGGTGGCTTCCAAGCCCCCCCCTCCCCTATAGGCAGGGACACCGCAGCTGCAAATTCCAAGCAAAAGAGGGGGGGGGGTCGCCTCAGAAGCCCCCCCCCCTCCTGAAAGGGGAGCCCGTGCTGACCCCGGGCCCCGACAAGGGGGGAGGGGAGGGGTAGCGCTCAAGCCCCCCCCCCCCCGCACACGCTTCAGCTAGGGCCCCCTCAGCTAAGACAAATCGTAAAAAGGGGGTGGGTAGTTTCGGAAGCCCCCCCCGCCTTTTCCGAGGGAGGGGGGTGTAGCTTGAATATGGGGCCCCCCTTTCTGTGAGAAGTGTGCTACGAACGCGCTTTTGAACATTTTTTATATCTATTATGTTTACGTGTGCACATACATGTATGTATACATATACATCTGTGTTATATACATGTATACATGTATGCATGTATGTCTGTATGTATGCATGTATGTATGTATGTATGCATACATATATATATATATATATCGTCGCCCCAGCAGATGGTACGAGGCCCTCCCGCCGGAGCCCAGCCGCCGAATTCGTAGGCTCCGCTGCTCTCGGCACTGGAGCTGCAAGTGCATCTTCGAATATAGCATGAGCTCCGAACGTCGATCCGCGTGGACCGCTGGCGTGGTCGGACTGAGCCCCTGGACTTTGGGGGGACAGAACCGTCTTCCCAACCCTGTCCATGGGCGGACCAATAAACACCGCAAACAACATAACAGCCGTCGCAAAAACTCTGGCACCCTAGAATCTACCGCGAGCTGCGCGCGGGGACATTGAGTGTAAGCAGAATCGTGGAGTGTACCGAGCTCCTCGCGGGAACATGTCGCTCTGCATCAATCGTACTGTTTGCACGGTGCGATCTCGTCGAAGCATACGGCACGGCGGTTCTCAATACGTGTATATATATATATATACACGTATAGGCACGCACACACACGGAATTTTACATGCCGCAGCCTAGGCGGTCTTCTTAGAAACCCGCTTCACTTGGGGCAGAGACCCCCTTCCACCTCCGCCACTTACGCCTCGCTCTCGCCCTCTTCTCCTTCCCTTACCATCGGATGCTGCCTCATCCAGCATACCCGCGCCGCCTCTGGGCGACGAACGGGGCGCTCTACATTCGGCAGGCCTGGACTGGACGCGGCGCCGACACAGCCCCCCCTCTTGACGAGGCGGCGGGAGCACGAGGGGGGGGCGCACGGAGCGAGCGAGGAGATTTTTTTCTTTGGCTGCCGGCAGGGCGTGGGGCATCCGCGGCGGAGGCTGCGCCGGGGCTGCGCGGCCCCGCCTCCGGGGTGGCGGCGCAGAGCCCGTCCGGGGCGCCGGTGGGGAGCGGCAGCCAGGGCCGCCCGCGCGGGGGGCAGCAGGCGCCGAAGCCTCCTCGGGGAGCTTCCTCCGCGTCGCCCGGCGGTGCCGCCGGGGCCGCGCACGCGCGCCGCGCCGCTCCGAGGCGGGCGGCGTCGGCGAGGCGGGCGGCGCCCGAGACGGCGTGGTGGAGCACGAGGTGGACGGCCTCGGCGCACAGCAGGTAGTGCAGGCCCCTGCGAGTGGACACCGTGACGCCGATGCTCTTGTACACGGACATGCAGACGGTCACAAGGTAGATGCCCACGATCGCAACGTCCAGCATCGACAGCCTCCTCAGCACCGCCGTGGCCGATCGCAGCAGGCTCCCCGCACGGCCCGCGGCGCCGCCGTCGCAGCCCGCGAGGCAGAGCAGCGAGGCGCACAGCGCGAGGGCGAGGACGTCCAGAGCGGCCACCCCGACCGCGAAGACGGCCAGCATCACGCAGCCGACGGCGCTGTTGACCTCCCCGTCGCCCGCCCACCCCCACAGCGCGCCCACGGAGTCCTGGACGCTGACGTCCGCGCCCAGCATCTGGACCACGCCGAGCATCTCGACGGCCCTCTTCGCCTCCAGGGGCAGCGGCCCCTGGGGCTTGTACAGCGGTCTGTCGTCGATGCGCAGAGACATGACCGGCGACTGGCAGCCGGCCACGAGCAGCGCCGCGAACAGGGCGGCCAGGGCCCACGCGGAAACAGCGAGCACGCGCCCGCCCAGCCAGCGCGGCAGCCACGCGGGCGGCTCTGGCGGCTCGCGCTCGGCCGCCTCGGGCAGCGGGAAGCCCAGGGCGGAGGCGGTGGCGCCCACGCAGAAGTAAGCGAAGCAAGTGAAACCGACGTCCAGCCGCGCGTCCGCGAGGATGAGGTCGGGGTGGTTCAGGCCCCGGACGAGGGACACCATGAGGATCTGCGCAAACATGTCTGGCGACGCCCACTTGGACCTGTGCTGCACCCAGAGAATGACGGCTCCTATCCTCCTGTCGCAGGCCGTCCCGCTTCTGTTCCGAAAGACCTCGCCCAGGACGAGAAACGACACTTCCAGGGCAGGTACCACCATGGCAAAGAGAACGATGAGCACGGCGCCCAGCGTCGACCCCGTCTCGTACATCAGGCGAGCAAGCCCAGGAGTGGACTCGGTACATGACGGCTTGCCTAGGGGAGCGAAGAATGACATAAACATGAAAACTCTGATGTCCGCGCGGACTTCTCGGATCGGCGCTGGACCCTCCTCCCTGGCGCGCGGAGCGCGCCAGGAGCGGCGCCGGAAGCGCCTCCAGGGGGTCCAGCGCCGATGCGAGAAATCCGCGCGGACCTCCGAGGTTTTTCATGCTCGTGCCATTCTTCGTTCCCCTGCTTGCCCGAGTCAGGGTGGACGTTGATGCGGTGCCCGACCACGTTGACAATCATGGTGATGCTCAGGAGGGTGCTGCTGAGCCCCGGGATCAGCGCGCAGTAGCTGCAGAGCAGCAGCGCGGCGGCCCAGGCGCGGGGTCGCCCCTCGCCCGCGGGGCGCCCGCCGAGCACGTCCAGCGCCGCGGCGGCCAGCGTCACCCCCACGGCCGCGGCGAGCATGCCGACGGCGACTGCGTTGATCGTCTCCTCGTCGTTGCCCCCGAGAGCTGGCGGCGCATTGTAGTCTGGCGCGTTGAGGCCCTTGTACATAGGGGGACGAACAATGACAGAAACACAACAACTCGGAGGTCCGCGCGGAGTTCTCGGATCGGCGCTGGACCCCTCTGGCGGCGCCTTCGGCGCCGCCCCTGGCGCGCTCCGCGCGCCAAGGAGGGGGGATCCAGCGCCGATCCGAGAACTCCGCGCGGACCTCCAAGCTTTCATGTTGATGCCACTGTCTGTTCCCCTAGGAAAGCTCGTCCACGGCGGACTCCAACGGGCGGATCCTATCGGCCAACCTCTGCCGCAGGGTCGGGGCCAGCCTCGCGACTCCGCCCGCGGCGCTCATCGGGCGGTGCCGAGCGCGCGGGCAACAAAAAACAGGCCGCGCCAGAGGCGGCCCTCTCGGCCGAGGATGGCTTGAGCCAAGCGGCTGCGGACGGGGCGGGCCGCGAGGGGAGAGGCGAGCGGGGAGAGGAGAAGATGAATAGGAGGATGATGAGGATAATACCCCGAACGAGGAGGAGGAGGAGGAGGAGGAGGAGGAGGAGGAGGAGGAGGAGGAGGAGGAGGAGGAGGAGGAGGAGGAGGAGCAGGAGAATGTGGATCATGGGTGACAAAAAGGCATAAACGAGGAGGAGGAGGAGGAGGAGGAGGAGGAGGAGGAGGAGGAGGAGGAGGAGGAGGAGGAGGAGGAAGATAATAACTACCCAAGGTGTGCACGTCGAGGGAGTCACCAGGCCCCGGCCACCACCAACTTCCCTCCCAATCCATTGGGAGCAACGTGGGCCCAACCCAACAAATGACCGTCCGATCATCGTCGTGGATGGCGAGTTCTCCTGCCAAGGCATCCTGCGATCCCAAGCAAATGCATTTTAGTACGACTAATTCCTCGTGCGTTGACCGCGCTGCCTGGGCAGGGCAAGCAAAATACATACACCGCGTCGACGCGGGAAACACGAGTTTCAGGAAGATCCGCGTCGCGCATCAGCGAAATCCGCATCTCGCGTGTCGTTCAGCTCTCAAGGAGCCTGACTGGCATCCAAAACCAGCGTGCGCCGTGCCCGAACGGGGGCACGACCCCGAGAACAGCCTGCTCGGCGCAGATGTGTGAGAACGGCATGCGGCCAGCTTCAGAAGCCCTGGACCCAGACATGTTGGGGCGGCGCGCAGAGGGTGGTATCGGGGAGGGAGGAAGGCTTCTTAGAAGCAGGCTGCTTCGTTGCTTCGTAGAAGGCGCCGGCCTTAATCTACAGAAAAGGCCGGCGCCTTCTAAGAAGCAGGGTTGCTTCTAAGAAGCCTCCCCCCGTCTTCCTACCCTCCTCTGCGCGTGGCCGAATGTTGGCGTCTCACTTTTCCACCCGCCGCCTTCCGCCGGCAGGCAGCCGTTCTGCTTCTGCCGGCTGCCGCCGAAAACGAGGCGTGCCGAACGCGAGGCCCGCTGTGGAACGGCCGATACCGCTCCTCATATCACGCGCGCCGCGCGGCGCGCCCCACCCTGGCCAAGCAACGCGCAAAACCGGCAGCAGAACGTCTGTGCTGAAGGGAGAAGCATGGACTCCGCTTCGTAGTTTGATGGCTTGCGTGTGAAGGGGCCCAGGGACACACAAATCAACAGACAGAAATCCCAGATTTCCCCACCTGTTTCCATATGCTCTGGGTTTCCGCCTTGCCCTCATTGTCAATCTTTTCCCATAGTCCCTTTCGGTGCGGCGGCCGTCAGCAGCCGCGGGCTCGGCCGGGTGGCACTTCTGCGACCCCTTGGGCCCGAGTGAGGGGTGCGTGGGTATACACGAAGTGAATGCGAAGTGGCCGAGCGAGCAAGTGTGGGAGGAGGGGGGGTGATGATGAGGAGGAGGAGGAACAGGAGGAGGATTGATAGAACACGCCATCGAGGCAACGGTGATAATAATGGCAGTTACTATCGCGCCCGATAGTTCACCTGCCGATGCAGGAGGGTGCGCAGCTGTAGTTCACTTGCCGATACCGGGGCTGCCTCGCGAGCCCTGCCCAGGGGCGCCTCGGTCACAGAGTGCGCTCCGCGCCCGCCCGCGGCCGACACGCGGGAGGACTACGCCCGAGGCAGCTGCGGTGCACCTGCCTGCCAAGAGGTTCAGGAGCTGCCTCGGCCCAACCAAGGGCCACGGGGGAAGAGGGCACGCCCGTCGCAGCCTCCTCACGGAAGGCGGCCTGCTTGGTCCCCTCGCTGGCGTTCGCGAGGCCGCGCGGCAGGGCGATCTCTGCCCGCGGCTGCGTGCGTTCGAGCACGACGGACTTGTGCTCGGCCAGCTTCTCCTGCATCTCGTGGGTGGGCTGCTCCTTCAGCTGCAGCTTCGTCGCAGCCTGGCTGTCCTGGATAAACTGGAACTTCTCCTTCATCTCCTCGATGTCCTTGGTGGCTTGGCTGGGCCCTTCGTCTCCATCTTGTCTTTGAGGCTTCCAACTTCCGTCTGGAGCTTGAGCATCATCTCCTTCGTCTCGACGTCGGCCTTGTCGAGGCGACTGCTGCAAGACTCCATCAGCAACTTCGCGTTTTCAAGATCCTTTCCGAAATTGGCCAGCTTCAGCTGCGCCCCGGTGAACTGCTCCATCAGCTCCTTCGTCTCATTCTTGTCATTGGAAGAGCCAACTTCCGTCTGGAGCTGTTTCTTCATCTCCTCTATCTGCCCGTTGGCTTGACCGACGAGCTGGGGCACCATCTCTTTCATCTCCTCGTTGGCTTGGTCTACGCGGGCGTTGCTCGCGTTCATCTGCAACTTCATGCTGTCAAGATCCTTTGTGGTCTCGGCCAGCTTCTCCTGCACCACCTGGGCGATGTGCTCCTTCAGCTGCGGCTTCATCTCGGCGTGGTTCTTGCGGAAGAGTTGGAGGGTGTCCTCCATACCCTTGATGTCCTTGTTGTTTTTGGCAAGGCTTTCTTCTCGATCACGTCGTTGGGGCGGTCCACTTCCGACTGGACCTTGGGGCGACCTTCGTCACCATCGCGTCGTTCAGGCTGCCAACTTCCGATGGTGACTGGAGCATCATCTCCTTCGTCATCACCTCTGGCGCAAGTTGGAGCTGGTTGATCAACTCCTTGTCCTTCTTCTGCTGCTCGTTCGGTGCGGTGACCTTCAGGCCCATTTGCAAGAGGCCAGTCTCGCTCGGCACACTGGACTTCAGCTCCAGCAGGAGGCCGTCCAAGAAAGGGTCATGTGCGGTGTGGCTGTGAAGCTCCACCACCATTCCGGAGCCGCCGAGCTTGATCACCACTAGCGGCCGCGGCATATCCATCGCTATCGCAAATTTTAGCAAGCCTGGCAAGGCGACCAGGTGTTACCTAGGCTCAGGGGGACCCCAGGTCCTCAAGCCGCAGGGGGAGGCATCCCCGCATGAAGCCCCTGGACGACAGGCCTCCGCCCGGGCCCACCGTGGCTTGAGAGGAAAAGGGGGAGGAGGAGGAGGAGGAGGAGGAGGAGGAGGAGGAGAAGGAGGAGGAGGAGGCGGAGGTGGAAGAGGCGGAGGAGGAGGAGGAGGAGCAGCAGGAGGAGGAGAAGCAATGAGAGAGCGAGTGAGCAGGCGTGAGCGCGTTAGGGGGACTGTGTGGATGGGTGGACGAGAAGGGAGGAGGGAGAAGAAGTGAGCAAGCGAGTGAGTGGATGAGCGAGTCAGGAATGCCCCGCGTCTCCTCCTGCTTTGCCTCCCTCCTCGTCCTCCTCCTCTTTCTGCGGAGTGTAACGAGGTTTGCCAGATGTTTGACGTATTCCGTTTTTACCCACGATGCACGAGACACACCTCTTTTTGAGCCAACGCAATTGGGCCGACGACCGCATTATGACAGTGGTCGGCTCAACCAACTTCGTGGAAGGCGCGACCGTGGCGTGTGTCACGGATGCTCAAGTCGGTCGTGGTCGTTTCAAGTTCCGCCCATCGCCTGACCACGGCGATCGATAAAATACTCAATGCGAGACGTATCAGTATTCGTGCGCTTATGCAGGCACCGTGCGTTGGCATCGACCTCGGCTGCGGCAAGCGCGTTGCTCGACAGTCCCGCATACAGCGAGTTTGCAAGGGGACCGAACAAGAATTCAAGTTGCGGTGCTGCGCCTTCGCATCGAAAGGGTACCAGGCGACGACAAACATCGGGTTAGCTGGCGCCCAGGCATGTTCGAGCAGCTCGCAGCTCCCAGTGGCTTGCCTAGAACCTTGTCCAGACTTTCGGATCCGTTTTCCTCATCTTCGTGCTGGGGTGTGTCGTGTCCCAGACGGCCTGGCGGCTAAGAAGTTCACAAGTTCCCTCACAACCGCATGTCTAAGAATATCAGAACCCCTATCATGCCCTCCTCGCCCACTTCGTCGGTCCAGGATGGGATCCTGGACCTCAAGCAGATTGGAGCCTTCGGGAATGCGCTCCCGACTTAAGAATCGTACTGTCGGAGCTGGGGCAGACCCCAGGACTCTTTCAGACGAAGCCCGGACGAAGACAAATTCGGGTGAGGATGAGTCGAGAACTTCTGAGACCCGTCGGCTCTGGAGGAGATCTCGGGCGCCGCGGCCTTCTCAGAGCGTTCTGGAACGCTCTAGAACGGATTTATCCTCGTCCTGGCCCCGTCCGACTCCTGACCCCTTCCCGGGAGGGCACAGACGGTCCTCGGGTGCGCCGGACAGGGGGGGGGCAGGAAGAGGGGGATGACCGCACCATAGCCCGAGGCATGTGCGCGGGCAGGGGGTGGTGCCAGGGGCCAGACCTGGGACAGAAGAACATCCTTCAAGAGCATGGGGCCCTCCGCCGGCCAAACTGAAGAGCATTCGAGGGAGCCCTGCCCCAGGATGCACAAGAACCTCCAACGAGCACGAAGAACATCAGGGTACCCTCCCCGAACCGACCTCGACCTTCTACTTCGGTCCGACCGTGCGCGAGATGAAACAGCGACCTTTGTTCGCCAGGCTGCGTCGAGGAGGAGGAGGAGGAGGAGGAGGAGGAGGAGGAGGAGGAGGAGGTTGCGCGGTGGCTTACGCGGGCCGCCAGCGCGGCACGCCACACTGGAGGCGATTGCGCCTGCGCGCGACCTTGGGCGGACGCAGCCTGCAGCGCGGCACGCCACGTTGGAGGCGAGGGCGCTTACCTCGCCATCGCTCGGACGTCCATTCCCTGTGTTTTTTTCGGTTTCGTGCGTGGTTTTTTCGCCAAATGATCAAGAATGCTCCTCGATGGTCCTCGCCGAGAAAAAAATGCACACGTCCGAGCGATGCCAGGTTACGCGCGACCTGACGCGGGCAAGTTGCGCGCCAGTGTCGGCGCAGACGGCTCCGCTTTTTTTTGGCGTCGCAAGAGTTCGGCACATGTCGCGTTGTCAATGTTTCTCTTCTCTTTTTTCCGGTCGGAAGTCCTGTGGACTTTCAAAGCGGTGCTCCTTCTGCAGCGCTGGCCCGATCACAGGATCGGCGCTCTGCTTTCCTCGTTCAGCACGGCGCTCTCGCCCCAACGCGGGCCACATCTCTAGATCCGGGTCCTTCCTCGTCGTTGTCGACTCCCTCCTTTCTGCTCCTCCGCTTGACAGCCTGCTCCTCCAGATCCTCCTGCTCCTACTGCTGCTTCTCTTCTTCCTCCTCTTCCTCCTCATCCTCCCGCTTATCCGCCACCTCCTCCTCCTCCTCCTCCTGCTCCTCCTGATCCAGTGTGTACGGCTGCCCTTTCAGATTGCGCATCGCGGGTATGGGGTCATGTGGGCAATCCAGGTTAAGCAAAGTCCACTAGGACGCCCGTCGGCGGGTAGAGAAATCATCCAGCGCAGTGCGAAGGGATGCGTGGGAGGGGTCGGATGCCAGACATGGCGCCAGCGCGCCCAGCTTGCCCATCTCCTGCCTCCAGTCTCCTCCCTCCTCCCCTCCTCTCTCCTCCTCTCCTCCCTCCTCGCCCCCCTCCTCGCCCCCCTCCTCGCCCTCCCCCTCTCCTCCCTCCTCGCCCTTCCCCTCCTCGCCCCTCGCCCTCCTCTTCCTGCCCCGCGAAGCCTCGACGGCCGGAGGAAAGGGCCCGCCCGGGCCCCGGGCAGGGCTTCCAGCAGGGGCTCGGGCAAGCGGTACAGCGCGCACGCCCTGAGCAGCTGCACCGCGCGGTCGGGGTCGCTCGCGTGGGCCCAGTGGATAACTCCTCCCAGCGGCGGGAAGGGAGAAGGACGAGGGAAACGCGGAGTATGACGAGGGACACGTGGAGGATGAGGAGGACGAGGAGCGGCGAACATGATGATGATGATGATGATGATGCTGATGATGATGATGATGATGATGCTGATGCTGATGCTGATGCTGATGCTGATGCTGCTGATGATGATGACGATGATGTTGTTGGTGATGCTGATGATGATGCGGATGCTGCTGATGATGATAACGATGACGATGACGATGATGATGATGCTGATGATGATGATGATGATGATGAGATGATGATGATGCTGATGATGATGGTGATGATGATGCTGATGATGATGACGATGATGATGATGATGAGGATGAGGATGAGGATGATGATGATGATGATGATGATGATGATGATGATGATGATGATGATGATGATGATGATGATGATGATGCTGATGCTGATGATCGAAAATTCTGCGGCGTTTCCTGGGGCCCTCTTGGGATGTCGTTTTGACGATCTTGGGGAGGTGATGGGGGTCTCCGTGTCGCGACGAGTCCCGGAGCAACCGTCTCGGGGAGGTCCTCGCGCTCTGCAAGGATGGGCCATTGGGCCGGTCTGGGGCTGCTGTAAGGCCGTCTTGCGGCGGCCTTGGACGACTACTCCGGCTTTCACAGTATAAAGGGGGGATGGTCCGGTTTTTTTTGGGGGGGGTCCGATTTGAACTGTCTTGGATGGTTACGGGGGGTCTGGGCAACATGCCGCCCTTTCATGGCCGGTTCGGGGGGGTCTAGAACTGCTCGTCTGCGAGGGCTGTGCCCCAGTTACATTATTGCGAGACGTGGAGGATGGAGCCAACTGGGGCAGCCTTGGAGGGAAATTGAGCTGTCTTGGGGGTCGTCTTGGGGCCTGAGTCGCATTATCGGAGCCTCCTGATGGCGGTGGTGATGATAAGTGGGAAGACCATGACGAGGAAGGTGAGAAAGGAGGAGGCAGTGGAGGAGGAGGAGTAGAAGCAGGAGGAGGAAGGAAGGAAGGAAGGAAGAAAGGAAGGAAGGAAGGAAGAAGGGAGGAGGAGTATCTACGAAGATGAGGAGGACGACCATGTACAGAAGGAGATGGCAGAGGAGACACAAGGACGCGGATGAGGCTGAGGCTCCTACCATCCAGTTCTGTTCAGCTTATGTCAGTACACCTGGCGAAACAAACATTATGGGCTGCACGCGCAAGACGCGCGGATGTCTTGCACCAGCGCTGGCGCTTGCTCCCTGGCACGCGGAGCGCGCCAAGGGGTGCCCAGCGCCGGCCGACCCGAGGAATCCGCGCGGACCTCCGAGCGTTTTTTCAAACTCGTCTCCTCACCCCTCGTCTACTGAAATCGAGCCTCCTCCAGGGCAGTGTTCTGACAACCCCGAGACCCGAAGCAGGCTTCCAGAAACCCAGGAGGACGCCGAGCTGGCCGCCTCCGCTTGTTCGAGGCGCCAGATGCCTGGGCCTCCTTCCTTTCCTTCCCCCCTCTGCTCTTCCAGCTCCACGGCGACCCCGGGAAGGCGCGGGCCTCCGCGGGGCTCCCACGGGCATGCCGCCTGCTCGCCTGCTGTCACCGCCGCGCCCTTTCCCCAGCCCGCCTCACCGGCGCCGCACCGCGCTGGGCTGGGCGCCCTCCCCCTCGATCCTCGCGTCGCCGCCTTCGGCGTCGTCCTTTCTCCTTCTCCCTCCTCCTCCTCCTCCTCCTCCTCCTCCTCCTGGAAGGTCGGCGATCGAGGATCGAGGTTGCTTGTAAGTCTGTCTGTGGCCCTTCTGAACCCCCAAAGGCCTCCGCAAGCCTCGAGGCCCAGACATCATCTGGCGCATTGATTTCTGTCTGATGCGTGGGCCCCCTGACCTCTCGACCATTTTCTCAGGGTATTTGTTTCGCCCCGAATTGTTTTCTGACAGCCCTCGCCACCGGGTTCCTGTACAAGGCGTTCCTTTGCATGCACATCGTCTTCGGCACCGCCTGATTCCGGGGCTTTGCCCTCTCTTGGCCTTGATGTGAGGTCCCTCCTTCTGCCTTCCCCCCTGTGTCAATTAAAGCTGTGCGCGGCCCGCTTAGCTTCGATCGGAAGAGGTGCGCTCTCGACCCGCGGATCAACAAAAACGTTTTCTGACGGCCCGAATCCCGAAACTGGCCTCCGGGGGCAGACATGACGCCAAACCGGCCGCCTCGATTTCTTCGAGGCGCCATACGTCTGGGCTCGACCTTCGAGGTTCGAGGAGGGGGGATATCGGAAGTCTCCGGAACGTGGTTGGCCTTTTGTCCTGCTATCTGTTCTAATTTTGTTGCTGCCACGTCTGGATGTTTTTGGCACTTTCTGGGGCGGCACTACAAGTGTTCCCTCCCCCTCCTCCTCCTCCTCCTCCTCCTCCTCCTCCTCCTCCTCCTCGTCTTCCTCCTCGTCTTCCTCCTCGTCTTCCTCCTCCTCCTCCTCCTGCTCCTGCTCTTGCTCCTGCTCCTGCTCCTCCTCCTCCTCCTCCTCCTCCTCCTCCTCCTACCCTCGAATCTGACATGGGAAACATGTAGCATCGCGCATCACGCCACTGGAGCCCCCAACCCCGTCTTCCTGCGGTATTTTCGAGTCAGATGGACCTGTGAGTGTCCCGGAGCCCGAAACTAGGCGATAACGCCCGTTGTGAAAGCTTGCAAGGCCCCGATGTGAGGGTCCTCCTCCTCCTCCTCATCTTCCTCCTCCCCCTCCACCTCCTCCTGCTCCTCTTCCTTCTCCTCCTCCTCCCCCTCCTTCTCCTCCTCCTCCTCCTTCTCCTCCTCCTCCTCCTCCTCCTCCTCCTCCTCCTCCATTCCTTGTCCTTATCAATAACTTTTCCCTGTTCCCTGTCGCACCCCGAAGCTAATTTTTAGGTCGGGCCGGGCGTTTCGCCGGAGACTTCCTCACCATTTATGACTCTGAAGCTTCGAACACTGTAAAACATTCAAAGATGGAGGGCGGGTGGTTTTCAACATGTGGCTCTCGCCTTATTGCCGTGCACATTTGTTTTTAAGCTTTACAATGGTTTCACGGATTGGGGGCGGACCGTTTTCAAAATGTGGTTCGAGTTTCACTGATTGAGGGCGGCTTCTTTTCAAAATGTGGCTCTCGCCTTAGCGCCGCGCACATTCGTTTTCAACATTCTGTGAGAGTTTCACGAATTGAGGGCGGTTCCTTTTCAAAATGTGGCTCTCGCCCTAGCGCCGCGCACATTCGTTTTAAACATTTGCACGCGTTTCGCGGATTCCCAAGATCAATGTACCAGAAATGGTGTTCTGGAAAGATTCAGGACCATGCGGGTGCAGCAGTTATGTTGATTTGCGGTGTTGATGTCCCGAAGATGGCGTTGTGGCACGATTCCAAATCGTCAGGACGCAGCAGTCAGGTTGATCCGCGGCGTAGACATCCCGAGAACTATGTTTTGGCATGCTTCAAGGTCTTCAAACGGTTGCCTTCCAACGAGGCAGTTCCATCAATGGAAATGAACCGTTGTAGGGGCCTTGGAGGGGGGTTAATTCCAACATCGTTGATGACTCTTGGGTTTACCCTGGTCCTCCTCCGCCTCCTCCTCCTCCCTTTCCTCCTCCCCCTCCTCCTCCTCCTCCTCCTCCCCCTCCTCCTCCTCCTCCTCCTCCTCCTCCTCCTCCTCCTCCCCCTCCTCCTCCTCCTCCTCCTCCTCCTCCTCCTCCTCCTCCCCTCCTCCTCCTCCTCCTCCTCCTCCTCCTCCTCCTCCTCCTCCTGGAGTCCCCCCTCCTCCTCCGTTTCCTGCTCGGCCTGCCCCGTCCCCCTCCCCTCGGGTGTGCTGCCAGGGGGCGGCCCTGGCCCCAGGTGGGCCCCCGGCTGCTCCTGGGGCAGGCCCAGGAGGCCCCTGGAGCAGCAGCCCCCCCCCCCGACCGAGGCCTGGAGGGCGACAGCGACGACGACGACGCCGACGAGGACGACGACGACGGTCACGACGACGACTTTCACGACCACGACCACGACGACGACGACGACGACCACGACGACGACGACCACGACGACCACGACGACGACGACGACGACGACGACCACGACGACGACGACCACGACGGCGACGGCGATGACCACGACGACGACGACGAAACGACGACGACGACGACGAAGGCGGCGACGGCGACGACGACGACGACGAGGACGAGGACGGTCACGACCACGACGCGGGGCCCAGACCGGCGCGACAAGCGATGGGGCCCCCTGGGCCAGGACCGCCACAGGCAACCTCCCATCCTGGCCCCCCCCTCCTCCCGTCCTCCTCTGCGGCTGCTGGGCCCGGGCGGTGTCGCCCGCGCCCGCCGCTCGGGGCTCTGCCGCCCCGCCGCCCCGCGGCGCGCAACCGCTTCGGCGGCGCGCCGCGGGGGGGAGCGAGAGGGGGCAGGGCCTCCTCGGGAGGCGGCGCGGCTCCTCGCCCCCCCCCCTGGTCTTCTGGGAAGCTCTCCGCGGCTTCGGAGGAGGCCCAGAGAGCCTCTCAGAAGGGTGGGGGCCTCCCAAATCTCACGAGGAGGCCCGCCCCCCCCCCCCCCGCCTTCCTCCCTGAAGGCGCGCCGCCGCGCCCCGAAGCGGTGAGCTCTGCCCCGAGAGAGCCGCGAGGAGGCCCCAAGCAACGGCCAGTCTCCCCCCCTGCGCCCCCCCACCCCCTTCCCGCGCTGCCCCTGGGGATATACAAAAAAGTACCGATACCGCTACTCCCCGGACCTCTCCTGGGGTGCGTTCGGAACCCGACTTTCGAGGCGAATCCAGCGGTGGCGACAAGGGCCTCCCATGAGGCCTCAAAAAGGGGAAGACAACCGTATAATACTCCGAGTTTCTTGATAAGCATCGGGGGGGCGTCACCCCCGCCGACAGCCCCGCATCGACCCCCGTCGCGGGCAGCCACCGCGCGCCGAAGGCGCTCCGATCCCCGTCGCGGCGCGACGCCGTGGCGATGTTGACCCCCGTTGGGGGAGTACCCCCCCGCCCGCGCTTATGAAGAAACCCAGAGTATCCCTTTCTTCCTCTGAGCCCTCGCTCCGTGGGCCACGCGGCTCGGGCGCTCCCCGCCGCGCGCGGTGGGGAGAGCGGAGGGCGCCGTCGCCGACGCTCTCGCCCCCTCCCGCCCCCCCAGGCGGAGGAGCTAGGAGGAGCAGGAGGAGGGGAGGAGGAGGAGGAGGAGGAGGAGGAGGAGGAGGAGGAGGAGGAGGAGGAGGAGGAAGAGGAGGAGGAGGAGGAGGAGGAGGAGGAGGAGGAGGAGAAGGAGGAGAAGAAGGAGGCGGAGGAGCAGGAGGAGGAGGAGGAGAAGGAGGAGGTGGAGGAGGAGGAGGCGGACGAGGAGGAGGAGCAGCAGTATCCCAGGCCCAGGCCGCGGGGCGCGACCGCATCGGCGAGCCCGTGGGTGCCCTGGTTTTGCCGCCGCGGCCCCGCCCCGGCGCCCTCGGCTCCCGCGCGGTCCGGTGTACAGGGACAGGAGAACGCACCGTCCCCTCTTCTCAGATCGCACGCTCAGTCACTCAATCACGCACACACACACACATCATCACTCACACTCAATCACTCACCCACTCACTCACTCACCCACTCACACACTCACACACACACGCACTCACCCACCCACACATACACAATCATCATCACACAGGTAGGACTGCTTATCTCCTGGGCCCGCGGTCCTGTGTACAGGAACTGGAGGGCGCTCCTCCAGACGTCCTTGGAGATCCTGGGGTCCACACGGTAGACCACGGCGTTGATCTCCTCCTTGGCCGCTCCAGTTCTGCTGCTTCCGTCGTGCTGAAAGACCAGGCCCCAGAAATTATCTCGAGCACCAAGACAGGTAGCGACGCAGTGGCGAGCGAGTCTCGCACCCCAGGGCCCGACACGTGAAAACCATCAAAATTTCAGTGCTTTCTTGGTGGTCGAAATTCCTTCTGGTGATCCAGGCTCGAGCAGGCTGGAACACCACGACGCTCCAGGAGGACGAAAGCCATGTACACCCACAGCGGCCCTGGACAGGCCAAACCCGGGGGCCAGGATCGGTGCACACGCCCGCCTGGCAAGGCTCACGTCGGGCGTGTCCCCCTACAGGGGGATTTTCGACGACAAATAAAGAATACACCACAAATATTCAAAACAAGGTGAAACATATGCAATAAATAATCCCCAGACTATTTTTGGACTATTTTTTGATTATTGTTTGGACTATTTTTTTGAGTATTTTAATTTTTCGTCGAAAGCCACCCTGTAGGGGGACAGGCCCGACTAAAGGCAAGGCCAGGGATGCGCACACTCCAGTCTGGGCATGTCCCCCGACAGGCGGATCTGGGAGGACGCATCGAAACATCTTCGAAGCATGCTCAACGATAGCCAAACACATACCCACCATATCGTCCCCAGACTATGTTGTCACTATGTTTGGATACTCCTCACATGTAGAGGGGCATGCCCAACTTAAGCGCACACGCCGATGCACAGGCACCTGTCGTCCACTTCGACAGAGGAGCGCTCCACACCACGTGGCCTCGATGCTTCGACTTTCCAGTTGCCTGACACTTGTTCTCCCACTTCACAGCCGCACCGCTGTCGCTCGGATGGAATATTTTCTGAATGGGTTACTCGGCGCGTGATGACTGGTGGGTGGGTGGGTCATCCGCCGAGATGTCACAGCCGAGTGGTTCGCAAAGGCGGGTGCTCTCTCTCTGTCACTTGTTTTTCTTTCTCTCTCTCTCTCTCTTTTTTTTGTTTTCTCTCTCTCTCTCTCTCGGGTTGGACGAGGGTCGACCGCGACGGTTTCAACTCGCACTGCGACAATCCTGGTGCTTAATGCACTCGAGCTGTGATGCTGCTGCTAGTGCAAGGAATTGCTGGGAACAACAAAACTGGTCAAGCGGCGGGCTCGTTTGGGGCCGCGCCGAACTGGGACTCTATCTTCTGCCGACAACAACCGGCTAGGTAGTATTTTCAAACTGCGGACGCGGTTGCGGTCGCAACAGAGACGAACAGAGCGGTTTCGAGTGCGAGGGAGTGCGCGCCACCGAGCTGCTACCATTCCTACTGCTCCAGACATGTGACATGTGATTGCTTGCAAGCCGCTGAGGCGGCCGGGGCCACAACACAGTTTCGCGCCACCATACTACCTCATGAGGTCGGTCAACATGAAGGGTACATAAGATCTTGGCGTGATCCAGAATGGCCATGTCGCATGGCGGTTGCACGTCTCGAGCTGCTTTACTTCAGACGTCGCAGTAGCAGCAGTAGCAGCAGCATCAGCAGTAATATCAACAACAATATGAGGGTAATAGAAAAAGAGGGGGAGGAGACGGGAGGAATGAGAAGGCGAGGAGAGGGAAGAGGAGGAGGAGGGGAGGAACATGAAGGAAGGAGGAAGGAGACAAGAGGAAGCATGCAGGACGGAAGAGAGGAGACGGAGGAGGAGGAGCAGGAGGAGGAGGAGGACGAGGGGGAGGAGGAGGGATAAGGGGGGGAGGAGGAGAGAAGGAAGGGGGGAGGAGGAGAAACGAGGAATGGAGGGAGGAAGGGAGGGCAAAGATGATGATGATGATGATGATGATGATGATGATGATGATGATGATGATGATGATGATGATGAGATGCTGATGATGATGATGATGATGATGATGATGATGATGATGATGATGACGATGATGATGATGATGAGAGAGGAGGAGGAGGAGGAGGAGGAGGAGGAAGAGGAGGGAGGAGAGGAGGAGGAGGAGGGAGGAGGAGGAGGAGGAGGAGGGGAGGAGGAGGAGGAGGAGGAAGGAGGAGGAGGAGGAGGAGGAGGAGGAGGAGGAGGAGGAGGAGTAAGAGAAGTAGGAGAAGTAGGAGGATGAGGAGGCGGAACGCAGGAATGCCTGCCGGGCGCCCCGTCCTGCGCCAGCCACTGCGGCCGCTGCTGCGACAGCTCCTGCGGCATCGGCCCGGCATCGAGGCCGTGCCCCTCGTCCTCCTCCTCCTCGCCCTTCTCCTCGTCCTTCTCTTCTTCTTCCTCTTCGTCTTCTTCTTTTTCTTCTTCTTCTTCGCCCTCCTCCTCCTTCTCCGCGAATGTGCGCCAACTCCTCCTCCTCCTTCTGTCTTCTCTCTTTATCTCCTCCTCTCCTCTCTCCTCGTCAAAATGACTCGCTATGACTACTACTCCCCGCTGTCCCGAAATATCGTTCCGTCAACTTACCAAATTCCCGCGTTTGATCCGCTACCGTGCCTGCACGGAATTGTCGTGTCAGAGTGCTTCTCCGCTGTCTGGTAAAGTTCAAAAACTGTTGTCCAGGGCCAAGCTCCCCTTGCTCGCGCGCACCCGCCGAAATCCCCCCCCCCATCTGGAGCGGATGTTCGAACATTTTCCATATCAAAGTGCATGCACGAGAGAAGGGGCCGAAAACAATCCCTCCCGAGGAGAAACAAAACAGGACCCCCCGAACGGGGTCAACACAGCCAACAAAGGAAGTCCCTTCGATGGGGGTCAAGCCAGGCCCCCCGAGTTGGGCCAACACAACCAAACAACAAACATATATTAAACAACAGCCGTCTTGAAGCCCTACTGGGCTGTCTTGGTGCTCTCTTCGGACCCTCTTGAGCTGTCTTCGAGCCTTCTTGGGAACCTTTTGGGCCGTCGTGGGCTTTCAGATGCCCGAGAAGGCCAACATGTAATACCCATACGATCACCCTTCGGGTGACAAGGGGTTTCTGGGGTGGGGGGGAACCAACTGACGACAACTGAGATTCTTGTGATGGTGTCGGTGCTGGTGATGCGCTGGCGAGCATGTGACGATGCATGATGACGATGCGTGATGATGATTGTGATGGTGACGAGGCATGGCGACGATGCTGGTGATGATCGGGGCATCGCAAACGGGGCACAATCGAAACACCATCAGGAAGAGCACCTGAAGACACTGCGGGGGCAAATACATGACACCATCGGGACATCATCGGGACACCATGTGGTCACCATCGGGATACCATGCGGACACCATCTGGACACCGCCATGAACATCTGTCTATCGATCTCACGATTGATCTCACCATCGGTCACTCTATCAATCTACCAGTCTCACTATCAGTCGGCCTCACTATGAATCACACGATCGATCCCACTATCTATCTATCGGTATTACCACCGATCAGTCTGAATATCCATGGGCCTCACTATATCTTTATCAATGCGTTTCATGGGGCAACCATCAGGACAACCATCGGGACACCGTCGGGACACCATCTGGACACCATCGGGGCACCATCGGGACATCATCGGGACATCATCGGCACACCATCGGGACACCACAGGGACATCATCGGGGTACCACGTGAGCACCATCGGGACACCATTGGGACATCATCGGGACACCAACGAGACAGCATCGGGACACCATGGACAGCATGTGGACACCATGACACCATCAAGGCACCATCGGGACACCACCGGGACACCATCGGGACACCCAAGCCACCGCCTGCCAACCCGGCGGAGAACCATTTGGTCCCGTTTCGCCCTCGCCCGCCCACGCAGCTTCGCCGCGCCCGCCCGCACGACACGAACACCAAACCGGAACCGATCTCCCAGTGGGGGGTTCTCCGCTTCGCTTCGACCTCGCCCCCAAGCTTCGACCTGTCGAAAATCGCAGAGGCAGAATGCTTCCCCAATCGCGCTTCACGATCGAGGGTTCTAGCGGGAGCAACAAAAAAACAACGCAGAAGACCCACAAGGGGGGACGGGGCGCCCCAGGAAGCCGTTCCCGGAGGGCCGTTTTTGGCTTTAGCTCACGCTGTATGACGACAGAGACCGTTTCGCCTGAGAATCCCTCGCAAGCCAAGACTGCCGAGGCCGTTTCGCCGTCGACTTCTCTTAGCACTTCTGCGACCACAGAAACGGTCTCCCTAATAGATGCTCCCACACGCTCCGCCGACCCCCGCCCGCCCGGGGTGGAAGGCGCGTGAAGCATTTGGCTGTCCTCCTTTTCCTCTCCCCCTCCCCGGGGGGTCCAGCACTCCATCGAGCGGGGGGGACAGGCTCCCCAGCGCTCCCCTGTGGCCTCCCAAGGCCTCCACAGAGCCACAGGACGGCCCCCGAGAGCCCAAACGGCGCGCCAAGATAGTCCAATAGAGCGTCGAGGCGGCCCAGGGAACCTCTTCGACGGTCCAGGATGCCTTCGAGACGGCTCACGAAGCTTCCAAACGCCCCACGGGTGTTCCCACAGGGCTGCCGACAGGGCCGCACGAGGCAACATTCGTCCCAATCCCCGGGGGAAGCGTACATTTATAGTATGCTCGCTTTCTTCGTCTTCGCAGCGTCCAAGACGGTTCAAAAGTGCTCCCAAGGTGATCCCAAGACGGCCCATGATGCCCTCACGGGTACCCCAAGACTGCCCCAGAGGGCCCCAAGACGGCCCAAGGGGCCCCTGAGATGGCCAAAGGGAACCCCAAGAGAGCCCTAACAGGGGTTAAAGAGGATGAAAACGAACTGAGATTCCGGGCCCTTCCCCCGAAGATGGTCCCAAGAGCCCCAGAGGCTCCCAACAAATTCCCAAGAGGCCCCCCCAAAGCCCCCCCAAAGCCCCCCAGATACCCCCAAGAGCCCTCCAAGAGGCCACTGAAAAAAGGCACCCCCAGATCCCCTCATGTGCATCCAAGAAGCTCCTGACCCACTAGATCTAACTTCCACGATCGTCGCAAACTCTCAATTCTTCTGGGGGCCGCCTTCCACAAACATCCTACAACGCAATCGCACGCTATGGCTTCCTATGCGAGCTCCACCAGTCCTGCTATGAGGCCCTCATGAGAGCTCCTCCCTATTCTTCTCCTCCTCTCCGACGTGATGCAAGGAACAGCAGATGCCACCAGGCAACTTCCATGCGTTCCCCCCTCCTTTGGGGGTCGGCGGAATGACGTAAACCTCTTGAGCAAAACCATCCAAGCCGTTTCGCTTGGGACTTCCTTACAACCTATGAATACCGACACCGTTTCGCGTGAGACCTCGTCACGATTTGATACAACCTAGGGCATTTCGTCATGTCGTCATGATGGTCAACGCCTTTGTTGCTATTAGGGTGCTGGGGTAAATGCTTTGCCTCTCGAGAGCTTCTTGGAGCACTCTTGGGACGTCTTCAGGGCCTTTGGGCCGTATTGAGGCCATCTTGGGCAATCGTGAGACCGTCCTGGACCGTTCCGAAGCCACCCCGAGGCCCCCGAAAAGGCTCCAAGATAGTGCCCAAGAGCATGGAATCAAGCAAGCCTGGAAAGCCTTTCCCTCCGATGTCCTCCAAGACCCACAACATCGCCCAAGAGGCCCCACGAGGCTCCCAAGACGTCCTCCAGAGGCTCCAAGAGTCCCCCAAGACGCCCCTCAAAGCCTCTCAACAGAACACCAAGGGCACCCCTAACAGCTCTAAGAGCCCCTCCCTTCCTGGTGAGCTGTTGCACAAGCACGGCGGCGGGACTTGCCGCAAGCAGCCGCCGGATATGTTGTATTTTTGTTCCCCGTCGGAAGGTCTACAGTGGAGGCGTTGACCTAAGGAACTCTAAATAAGGAACGAGGCCCCTTTTTCCCATAAGTTCAACCTCGATTTCCCATGGAAAACCTCAGGAAAACCCGAGGCAAACTTTGAGACAATCAAGGAGCACCGAGCCCCTCCCCAACAGAAAGGTTTCCTTCGTCAGCGCCCCGACAGTATGTACTTTTCAAGACGGTGCCCTCGCTGCAGCGTTGGGCCCACTTCAGGATCGGCGATTTACTCCGATCGTTCAGCATGGCGCTCTCGCTCCAGCGCGGGCCCCACTTCCGGATCCGATCCCTTCTCAGTCGTCGTCGCCACCCTGCTTTCCCCTCTCTTCCCCTCCTCCGCCTCCCCCTGGTCCTCCCGCCCCTCCCGCTCCTCCTGCTCCCGATGCTGCTGCTGCTGCTGCTGCTGATCCTCCTGTTCCAACTTCCTCTACGTTCTTTTCCGCATCCGTTCCGATTCCGAGTCCGCTTCCTCGTCCTTCCGCATCTTTCTCTCCTTACTGCTCATCTTTATGCTCACTCACCACCTCCTCCCCTTCCTCCTCAAGTGTGCAGATATCCCCTGTCAGATTGCGCATCGCAGTGCAGCGGTCATTTAGGGGATCCAGGTGCTCTTGGACACCAGTTGGCGGATAGCGGAACTGAATGCGCAGAGGGCAGGGATGAGTGGGAGTCGGATGTCAGATATGGCGCGCGCGTGCGCTCAGCTTGCCTCTCTTCTCTCTCGTCTCGTCTCTCCTCTACGATTGCGACATCAAGATCGCACCCTCCTCTCACCCCAGGTCATGTCCGAGCGGGGCCCCTCCCCCCCCCGCAATCCATGCACGCGCATGACAGCAATTTGTTGTTCAAACATTCTCGGTGATTTCCTCAGATCGGTCACAGTGGCAGTCGCGCCCCAGCGCAGGCCACACTTCTGGATCCGACTCCTTCCTAGTCGTTGTCGTCCCCCTCCGTTCCCTTCCTCTGCCTTCCCTGGTCCTCCTGCTCCTCCCGCTCCTCGTACTCCTGTTCCTGCTCCTGCTGCTCCTCCTGCTGCTCCTCCTCCTGCTCCTCCTCCTCCTCCACCTCCTTCTCATTATCCTTCTTCTCCTCCTTCCCTTCCTCACCCTCCTGCTCATTCTCATGCTCATCCGCCACCTCCTCCTCTTCCCCTTCTTGCTGCTCCTCCTCCTCCTCCTCCTCCTCCTCCTCCTCCTCCTCCCCCGCCTTTTCCTCCTCCTCCGCCTCCTCCTCCTCCTTTTCCTCCTCCTTTTCCTCCTCCTTTTCCTCCTCCTCTCCTCCTCCTCCTCCTCCTCCTCCTCCTCCTCCTCCTCCTCCTCCTCCTCCTCCTCCTCCTCCTCCCCCCCCTCTAATCTACACACACCTCTCTTTCTGGTTGCGCATCATACGATGGGGTCACTTCGGGGATCCAGGTCCGCTGGGACACCCGCCGGCGGATCGAGAAGCAATCTGCGCGATGGGACGGGGTGGACGGGACGTGTACAGCGGCAAGCTTTAGAAACGAATGCGTGCGGCGCGCTGGGGCGAGACACCCATTTTGAAAAGAAAGAGCCGTCCTCCGTCCTCAAAACTGCTGCACACTCTCAAGACGAGTGTGCGTGGCGCGGAGGCGAGACGCCAATTCTGAAAACGACCTCATGCACCGTTGTAGCTGATGCAAGCTTTTAAACATAATGTGCGCGGCGCTAAGGCGAGATCCCCATGTTTGACCCCCCCCTCCATGCTCAGAACTGGTGCAACTTACGTCATACGTGGTGAGGAGGTCTCAGGCAAACCGCCTGCAGGTG
The DNA here is from genome assembly GCA_963575745.1 of Prorocentrum cordatum. Classification (NCBI taxonomy): domain Eukaryota; class Dinophyceae; order Prorocentrales; family Prorocentraceae; genus Prorocentrum; species Prorocentrum cordatum. The sequence continues at coordinate 35,205 of CAUYUJ010000828.1, forward strand.
GCGACATCCGAGCTCTACCTCCATCAATCATCAATTCTCCTGAATCGATGGGAGGCGAAGGTAGGTTTAGGATTTCTCCACGTGTTCGACGACTTCCGAACCCTACCCCCGCAGCCCATAGAGTTGCCTGAATCCTTGATCGGCAAGGGTGGGGTTTGGATTTCGCCGCCGAGCCTGGCCCGCCCTACCGACACGCCGTGGGGTGCGACAGGGGGGAGTTACGTAATTGGCAGCAACAAGTGTGAAGAAAGATTCCTCCTCCTCCTCCTCCTCCTCCTCCTCCTCCGCCATCTCCTCCTCCTCCTCCTCCTCCTCCTCCTCAGCCTCCTCCCTCCTCCCCTCCTCCTCGCTCCTCCTCCTCCTCACTCCTCCTCCTCCTCCTCCTCCTCCTCCTCCTCCTCTCTCCTCGCTCCTCGCTCCTCGCTCCTCCTCCTCCTCCTCCTCTCCTCCTCCTCCTCTCCCTCCCTCCTCCTCCTCCTCCTCGCTCCCCTCCTCCTCCTCCTCCTCCTCCTCCTCCCCTCTCTCCTCGCTCCTCCTCCTCCTCCTCCTCCTCGCCCCTCGCTCCTCCTCGCTCCTCCTCCGAGGCAGGAGAACGGCGAGCACGACGACCTGGCTCTTGCAGCAGTCCTGCCGACGTTCCCTGCGGCCTCTCCGCCCCCCAGGCCTCCGCATGCCGGGGCCCCGGGGCTGCCTCCTGACGCTCCCCTCGCAGGGGAGGAGGAGGAGGAGGAGGAGGAGAGGAGAGAGGAGGAGGAGGAGGAGGAGGAGGAGGAGGAGGAGGAGGAGGAGGAGGAGGAGGAGGGAGGATGGAGGAGGAGGAGGAGGAGGAGAGGAGGAGGAGGAGGAGGAGGGGGAGGAGGGGAGGAGGGAGGGGGAGGGGGAGGAGGAGGAGGAGGAGGAGGAGGAGGAGGAGGAGGAGGAGGAGGAGGAGGAGGAGGAGGAGGAGGATGAGGAGGAGGAGGAGGAGGAGGAGGAGGAGGGAGGAGGAGGAGGAGGAGGAAGGAGGAGGAGGAGGAGGGAGGAGGAGGAGGGGGAGGGGGGGAGGGGGAGGAGGGAGGAGGAGGGAGGAGGGAGGAGGAGGATGAGGAGGATGAGGAGGAGGAGGAGGATGAGGAGGAGGAGGAGGAGGGAGAGGAGAGGAGGAGGAGGAGGAGGAGGAGGAAAAAGAGGAGCACAATAATCATAAAGATGACGATGAGGTGAAAGAGGGGATGAGGGCGACAATGAATGAGCAGATGGTGACGACCACCATAATGGTTATGCTGGTGTAAGTCATAATGATGATGGTGATGCTGCCAGTGATTCTGAAAACGATCATGATGCTTGCGATGATGATGGTGGCGATGAGAACGAGAAGGAGGACGTTCATGATGATCAGGAGGATGAAGAGAACGAACGAGGAGGAGGAGGAGGAGGAGGAGGAGGAGGAGGAGGAGGAGGAGGAGGAGGAGGAGGAGGAGGAGGAGGAGCAAGGGGAGGATGCGGAGGAGGAGGGAGGAAGGCCCATCGAGGCACAACGAACGGACGACGACGCCGGCAGCGGCGGCCTGCCTGCAGCAGCACGGGGCTCTGGGCGCCCACGACGACGCGGTGCGCCAGGAATCTGCCCCGCTCCCCACCCTGGCGAGTGGCGGGCGGGGGGAGGCTGCCGCAATGCGCCGAGGCGGCGGAACGGCGTCGCGCCCAGCGAGCGCCGCGGGCGGGAGGGGGCGGAGGCGAGGGCGGCCGCGAGGATGGGGAGGCGCAGGTGAGAGCGGCTGCGCCGCGGGCGGAGGGGCGGAGAAGGGTCGGGGGAGGGGATGGGGAGGGGTGGCCAGGGGGGCTGGCCCTCCTTCCCGGCGCCGCCGCTGGCGGCAGGCTCATCCGCAGGCTGATGCCGTCGGCCCGTCTGCTCAGTACTCAGGATGGTGGCAGTGTCAGGGCGTTCCTCGATGCCATCGCAGCCCTGGGCCCTCCTCCTCCTCCTCCTCCTCCTCCTCCTCCTCCTCCTCCTCCCTCACTGCGCCGCGGGCGGAGGCGCAGGCCCCCGAGCGCGGAGGGCGCGCCGCGGGCGGGAGGGGGCGGAATGCGAAGGTTTTTTTTGTTGTGGCACGGAGAAGGCCGGAGCTCTGGAAGAGATAAGGTCCTTGCTTCTTGCCTTCGCGGGTCTCGGGGCCCTCGGGGCCCTTGACGGGCCCCCTGGGCTGTCAACAAAACGGCCCGGGGCGAGGGGCCGCGAACGACCGGGGGAGGGGAGGGGTGACAAGGAGGAGCTGACCCCCCTTGTGTTCTGAAGCCGTAGCCGAGGCGGGCACTGCCGATCAAGACTGGCGTCAGATCCCCTGCCCGCTCCAGCTTCTGCTGGGGAGGGGAGGGCGGAAGAGCAGCTCTCTTGCGGGGCAGGAGCGGCCTGCGGAACGGGCCCGAGGTGCGGAGGCGCAGCCGTGCGCGGGGGGGGGGTCGGAGAACGGAGGACCGACGGTGCCGGTGGCGGTCACGTGTGCACCACAGGGAGGCGGGCCTCAGAGGCGCAGTGGAGGATACCGCTAATGCATGGGCAAGGTCGAGATGCGCAGATAGCACTACAGAAAAAGAACCCAACGAAGGATTCGTTGAGTTTTGCGCACGCGATCAACGCCTTCCCGCCCCGTCTCTCTCTCTCTCTCTTCATTTCTTTATTTCTCGTTGCTTGCTCTTGTTTCTTCTCTCTCTCTCTGTTCTGCTGACTTTATGTCCCATCTAAACTCCTGCAATCTAGTCTACACTGGTAACTCGTTAAGTCAAATATCACACTCTCTTTCTCCGTCTCTCTCTACTGTGCTCTCCGATCTAGAACCGATCGTCTGTGCTATCTACTGTCTCATCACGAGCTGCCTTTTTTGCTCTCCCTTTCTCATTATGCCTATATCGGAAAGAACGCTCGTGGTCGAGCATGCTCTCTCTCTTTCTCTCTTTCTACTCCTTCTTTCTCTTTCTCTCCATATCTACTTATGCTACTACCCTGTTTACGCCATCTACTGTATACCACTGTTATGTCCTCTAGTCTCCAATCTATACTACATATCCTTCGTTCTCTGCATCTGTCATCTCTACGACCAATTGAATATACTTTCTCAATCTGACCTCGATCGCAAAACTCGAAGATAATCCGAGAACGCGGGGACCTTACCGTGCTGGGAACCCTGGATCCGGAACCGTAACCGGGAACCCGGCCGCACACCGACATCGGCCTGGAACCCGGAACCCAGAACCAAGAACCAAGGAACCCGTCCGCTGGCCGAAATCGGCCGAAACCTTTACCTAGTCTTCCAGACTCCGCTAGGACTGCTTCACTGCAAACACTGACTGGAGAGTATGTGTATACGTGGTACCGATATGTGAGTCTCTGTGTTCATGTACCCATCTGGGTAGTTAGTTTTACGTGTATGTCTATGAGTACACATCTATCCGCCACCTTGCCTCTGGGCACGGAGCGGGCGTGTCCTCAGGCCCTGGGCGCCCAAGATGGCTTCGAGATGGCCCCAAGAGGCCTCCAAGACGCCCCACGAGGCCCCCAAGATGCCTTCCAAGAGGGCCTCAAGCGGCCAAAGCATAGATTTTCCAAAGGTTTTTGAAGGATTTGGGCGTTCTCGCCTTTTCGGCTTTCCATCGCTCCAAGACGGCCCAAGAGCCCCCCAAGACCACCCCAAGACGGCCCAAGAGGCCTCCAAGAGGTCCCCAAGATGGCCTCAGAGCGCCCCGAGACGCCCAAAGAGGCGCCCAAGACGGCCCAAGAGGGCATCGGCCCCAACAGGGGCCCAAGAGAGGGAACACGAACTGAAAATCCAAGCCTTCCGATCCACGAGGCCCCCAGGAGGCCGCAACACGAGGCCCCCAAGAGGCCCCAAGAGGCCCCTACGAGGTCCAAAAGATGCCCCAAGAGGCCCCAAAGCCCAAAGCGGCGGCGCCCAAGGGGCGTCCAAACTGCCTCCAAGAGGCCCCCGAGCGGCCTCCCACGAGATCCCAGCGAACATCTAATAGGCTTCATACCCACAACCCAGGCACGGTGGCGGGATGGGCCGAAGGCCATTGGATCCGCCGCCCCCTGTCGATTCATCCCAGGGGTGCATGGCGTGCTGGACCCTCTCGGTTTTGATTTTGGTTCTTTTTCCAACAGAACTCCCCCTGGCGCTTCGGCCCGTCCCGCCGGGGTCCCGTGAGGATTGCCCACGTGCACAAACTCCACGAACCATCCTCCCTGAAACGGCCGTTTCGCCCAGGACATCCTCAAACAATCGCGAAGATGGCCCAAGCTGGCCTCCAAGTCCGCCCAACATGGTCCAAGACGGCCTTCAAGACTGCCCAAGAGTCCAAGACGGCCCAAGACGGTCCAAGAGGCCCCGAAGAGGCCAAAATCATTGCCTTTCCTAGGGTTTTCGAAGGATTTTGGAATTTGCTTCTTCTCGGCATTTCGACGGCCCAAGACGGCCCAAGAGGCCCCCAAGATCGCCCACGAAAGTTGCGACGGTTGCGCAGATCGCAGCCCCCCCAGGGCGACGCGAGGTCTCGAGGTGGTCCGCGTGGGACGTACCTCTGCTGGGCCTCCCATGAGCCCACGAAAGTGGCGGCAGTTGCGCAGATCGCAGCCCCCCAGGGCGCCGCGAGGTCTCGAGGTGGTCCGCGTGGGACGTACCTCCGCTGGGCCTCCCAAGAGCCCACGACAATGGCGACTGTTGCGCAGATCGCAGCCCCCAGGGCACCGTGAGGTCTCGAGGTGGGACGTACCTGCGCTGGGCCTCCCAGGAGCCCACGAAAATGGCGACTGTTGCGCAGATCGCAGCCCCCCAGGGCGCCGCGAGGTCTCGAGGTGGTCCGCGTGGGACGTACCTCCGCTGGGACACCCAGGAGCCCACGAAAGTTGCGACAAATTGCGCAAGATCGCAAGCCCCCCAGGGCACCGCGAGGTCTCGAGGTGTCCGCGTGGGACGTGCCTCCGCTGGGACTCCCAGTGAGCCCACGAAAGTTGCGAACGAGTTGCGCAAAATCGCAGCCCCCCAACGCGCGCGATGTCTCGATGGTGGTCCGCTGGGGGACGACTTCGTGGGCTCCCAGGAGCCCACGAAAATGGCGACAATTGCGCAGATCGCAGCCCCCACGGCGCCGCGAGGTCTCGAGGTGATCCGCATGGGACATACCTCCACTGGGCCTCCCAGGAGACCAAGAACGTGGCGACAATTGCGCAGATCGCAGCCCCCAGGGCGCCGCGAAGTCTCGAGGTGGTCCGCGTGGGACGTACCTCCGCTGGGCCTCCCAGGAGCCCACGAAAGTGGCGACAATTGCGCAAATCGCAGCCCCCCAGGTCACCGCGAGGTCTCGAGGTGGTCCGCGTGGGACGTACCTCCGCTGGGCCTCCCAGGCACCCACGAAAGTGGCGACTGTTGCGCAGATCGCAGCCCCCCAGGTCACCGCGAGGTCTCGAGGTGGTCCGCGTGGGACGTACCTCCGCTGGGCCTCCCAGGAGCCCACGAAAGTTGCGACGGTTGCGCAGATCGCAGCCCCCCAGGTCACCGCGATGTCTCGAGGTGGTCCGCGTGGGACGTACCTCCGCTGGGCCTCCCAGGAGCCCACGAAAGTGGAGACTGTTGCGCAGATCGCAGCCCCCCAGGGCACCGCGAGGTCTCGAGGTGGTCCGCGTGGGACGTACCTCCGCTGGGCCTCCCAGGAACCCACGAAAGTGGCGACAGCTTCGCAGATCGCAGCCCGACGGCACGAGAGAAGAGGAGAGGGGAACCCAGGAGACAGGAAAGGAGGAGGGG
>CAUYUJ010000828.1:41078-48578 GCA_963575745.1 Prorocentrum cordatum
CCCCCCTCCGCCCTCCCTCCACGTGGCCATTTTGGCCCAGGGCCCTCGTGCTCGCGCCGCGAGAGATCGAGCCGCAGCGCCCTGCCGCCGTGGCCAGGCCACAGCTGCCCACCACTGAGCGCCCTCACGACGACGAGGACCCACGACGACGACGCCCAGGACGACGATGACGACGACGATGACGACGACGACGACGACGCCGCCGCCGCCGCCTAGGACGACAAGGGCGAGGACTAGGAGGAAAGCGACGAGGGGCACGAGGTCGACGAGCACGACGGCGGCAGCACCACGAGCACAACGACGACGTCGGCGGCGCGGTCGGGGGCGGACGCTCCTCGTGGTGCCCCGTGAGAGGGTGAGGGACTTCGGAAGGTGGCGCATGCTCGCCGCCCTCGTCCTGGGCGCCGTCAAGACCTGGACCGGTTGCAGGTCGAGCTCGGCGAGCGGCCTGTGCATCGACTGCTTCTGCAAGCCAATGGCGCCGGACACGCACGGCCGAGCCCGCACTGCGGTCCGGAACTTCTGATCGGCGTGTCGCGGTGGCGGCCCCGGCTGTACGCATCGCCCTGCGAGCTGGTAGCGTGTCGCTCCGCTCCGCGGGGCGGGAGGTTCGGGAGAAGCTCGGGACGTTGACGCTCGGGGACCAGGGTGAGGACGGCGTGTCGCGCCGACGCGTGGTGGGGCTGAACCGGCGGCGCGGCATGCTATCATGAAGTCGGGCCTGTCCTCCTACAGGGGGATTTTGGACGAAAAGTTCAAAATAGTCAAAAATACACCAAAATGGGCAAAACAGTCTCAAAACATCGTCCCCAGACTATTTTTTCCAATTTTTTTGAATATCCCCCGGGCCCTGTAGAGGGACAGGCCCGACTTACTGCTATCAGAGAACCGCTAGAAGAGCCCAACGCCGATGCCAGAAAGCCGCGCGGACCTCCGAGCGGGTCTGGTTGTGCCGCCTGACATGAAGGGGCCCCAGGACACACAAATACACACAAATAACAGGATTCCCTATATTTTCCTATATTTTCTAGGTTTTTGTCTTCCCCTCCACTTCCCATAGTTTCCAATATTTTCCTGGGAATCGGCGATTCATTGTGTCTGTGTGTGTTCTTCCCTTCTGATTGTTTTTTCCCTGATGTTTCCAGATCTTCGGATGTCATTGCTTGAGCAGGGGCTGGCAGTCCCGGCATTCCTGTAAGCCTGCCACGAAATATTATGCTAGAGCCCAGACAAGTTCTAATCACAATACAACACTCTTAGAACACGAACACGAAGCGAAACGAGACGGTCTCAGCCAGACACGTCCTAAGAACATGTCTCGTGCAGGCCACGTGAGGCTCTCAGAACATGCCCTGGAGGGCCTATAGGCCAGCCAACACGCCTTGCCGCTGCTCGAGTGGCACGACGGCCAGGTCGGTGACCCGCGACGCCGCTGCGGGTGGCCCCTCGCTGCCATGGGGGCCCCCGGCTCCCGAGCTGCTCGGCAGGGCGGCGGCAGGGCGGCCCGCGCGCCCCCGCGGAACAAAAAAAAAAATCTGCGGCTGGGCCCGCTGCCATGCGCTGCAGCCTTCGGGAGACCGCCTCTGCCCCATCGCGCCGGCCAGCCGTTTCGACACCGCGTCGGGTCCGGGGGCTCCGAAGACCAAAGAGTGCACCGAAAACCAATCGGGCACCGAGAGCCAGAGGGGCGCCGAACACCAAAGGGACACCGAAAGCCGAAGTGGCGCTGAGCACCAGAGGGGCGCCGAACGCCAGAGGAGCGCCGAACATCGAGAGGGCGCCGAACACAAAAAGGGCACCGAAAGCCAAAGGGTCGCTGAAAACAAAGGGGCCTCCGAAAATGAAAATGTGCCGAAAACCACCACGGCGCCGAAAGCCGAAGGGGCGCCAAAAACCAAAGTGGTGCCGAAAACCAACAGAATGCCGAAAACCAAAAAGGCGCCGAAAACCAACGGGGCGCCGGAAACTAGGAGGGCGCCGAAAACCAACGATGCGCCGAAAACCGAACAGGGGAAAGGTAGCTTCGAAGCCCCCCCTTTCCGCCGGCGCCGCCCTCGAGCTGGAAATGCCAGTAGTTCGAAGGAGTGGTGGGGGGGGTAGCTGCGCAAGCCCCCCCCCCCTTTGGGAAGGGGAGCCCGGGCTGAATAACCCCCGGCCCCCTCCAAAGGGGGGGAGGGGCGAGGGGGCGGGGCAGGGTAGGGGGAGGGGGGAGGGGGGAGGGGGGCGAGGGGGGGGGGGTGAGGGGGGAAGGGGGAGTGGCAAGCTAGGCGCGCCTAGCGTCATATCTGACATCCTACCCCTCCCTACATCCCTTACCATGGCGTAGATCCCCTCTCTACTCGCACAGTCGGACGTCGAGCAGGGCAATGATCCCGAAAAGGTACGCGATGCATTGTAGAGCACGGCGTGGCATGGCGTAGAAGAGCACCGCAAAGCGTAGTACCAACCTAGCATTGCATTGCATGCCGTGGCATGGCACAGGAAATGACGCCAGCGCTGCAGCGGAAGCACGAGTCGGAACGAGCGGAAGCGATGAAATGAGGCCAGCGCTGCAGCGGGAGCACGATTCGGAACGAGCGGAAGCACGGAAATGAGGCCAGCGCTGCAGCGGGAGCACGATTCGGAACGAGCGGGGCCCGAAAATGAGGCCGGCGCCTCAGCGAGAGCAGCAATTTGGAACAAAAATTGCAAGCGAAAGCCCAACTCCGGGGAATCCTGTGTGTAAAAACAATACGCGAGGGGGGGGGCGGACACTTTCAAACCGTCATCCGGGGAAGAGGGAGAGTAGTATTCATATTGAGTAGTTGTGCAGGGGGTGAGGGGAGAGGGGGGAAGGGGGGGGGCAGGCTGCCAGGCCCCCCGTCCCATTTGTAAGCCCGGGACACCCCGGCTACAGAAGCCAAACAGAAGAAGAAAGGATGGGGCAGCTTCGGAAGCCCCCGCCCCCCTGTATAGACGAACGCGTTCCACTACTCGCAAAGTACCTACTCGCACATGGCCCGGATCAGCCGCGGGGAATCCACGATAAATCTCATCGAAGCGAACAGATGTTTTTTGTTTCTGACGTTTTACCACGAAATGTTTTTAGGATCCCAAAATGTGCTAAGAACAAACATGTTCTTAGAACATCAACCCGATGTGTTAAAACAAGAGCATTGTTTGGTAGGGCCATGAGCGAGCCAGGACGCTTCGCCACTGCTTGAAGCTTCGGATGCCCCCTCCTCTTCCAGGGGCGGGGGGGGGGGGGGGTAGCTTGCAGCTAGGCCCCCCCCGTTTGGTGAGGGGCGCTGCACGGGCGCGCGCTCCTTCGCATCTGGCAGCACGCCCCCTTTGACACAAACTAGTCTTGGGTCGCGCCTGTCCCCCTACAGGGGGATCTTGGGCGAAAAACTGAACGTACCCCGGAAATGCTCCCAAAAAGCTCACAGATATTCAAAACATCGCCCCCAAACTATTTTTAACTATTTTTGGAGATTCTTCCTGTAGAGGCACACGCCCGACTTACAGTTAATCGCGCGCGTCCTGCGCGGCATCGGGGCTACCGACCCCGTCGGGGCGGAGTTTTTCATGGACAGCCCGCAGAGCGTTGGCAACCTATCGTGCCTGCCGCATCGACGGATAGAGGCTTCAACTCCCCGTGGCACAAGGAGAGAGAGAGAGAGAGAGAGAGAGAGAGAGAGAGAGAGAGAAAGAGAGAGAGAGAGAGAGAGGCCTGACGTCCGCTCCCTGCCGGGAGCGGCCCCCTGCCGGCAGTCACAAAGAAAACTGCGTGGGCAGGCCGTGGATGGTGAAGAGCGGCGATGCAGCCGGCCAGATGATGCATGGGCTGCGCGTCAGCCCACCTCTCGACGAGCCTGCCAGTTCGCCGCCAGGCCCGCGTGCGGGAAAGCCGGCGTCCACGACAGCGACAGCGATCTCCCCGTGGCAGAAAGGAACCGAAGCGTCTGCGCGAGCCTGTAAAAAAGAACTACCTGTCGCACCGTCGGGAACGCCTGCTGCGCGCGTCGCGGGGCGGCCCCAGCGCCCTGCAGGCGGATACATACGTAGCACGCCGCTCCAACTGCGCGCGGCGGGAGGCCGGGACGAGGTCAGGACGTTGACGTCTGAGGACTGGGAGGAGAAGGAGAAGGAGGAGGAGGAGGAGGAGGAGGAGGAGGAGGAGGAGGGGGAGGAGGAGGAGGAGGAGGAGGAGGAGGAGGAGGAGAGGAGGACGAGGAGGGGAGGAGGAGGAGGAAGCGATAGGAGGAGGAGGAGGAGGAGGAGGCGGGGGGGAGAGGAGGAGATGGAGGAGGAGGAGGGGAGGAGTACGCTGGCCAAAAGAGAGGGACGAGAAGAGGGCAAGCGGACAAGAAGCGAGAAGAGGGCAAGACGTCGTCGCCGCCACCAGCCCTACCCCCCCTCGCGGGCAGCCGCGAGCGGGGGCGCCTGCGGGGCCGCGCCAAGCAGCGCGGACAGGTCTGCCTGCTGCCTGCAGACCTGCTGAAAACGGGCCCCTGCCACCGCGACGGGCGACGCGGGGCGATGGCGACAGGTATGATAGCAATGAAAGCAGGCATCGATTTACAACAGGATAGACAACAGAGCACGATTGTCGAGAGGAAAAAATCTATAGATCTGAATTCTGGTGGCACCAGGGACTAAGCAGAACGCAGAAGGGAGCTCTGGCAGGAAAATCCCAATGATGTCGAGCCTCGGGCATTCAAGCACGCGTTTGAGGGTGTCGGCGGCGCGCAGGCCGCAAAACGGGCAGTCCTGGGTAGCATTCCGAAAACGCCCAGAAGTGCACCAGGCATTACACACAGTTTTCAGGAGCGAGGCGAGGACCGAGGGAGGAACGAGAGGGGCGGCCCTCCTGAAGGCCAAGAAAACAATATCCAGGTCGCTATAGCGCAGATGGGGGTCATGTTTGTGCAGGCGGCTCAGCAGCAGGGGCTTCACAGAACGAGGGAAGAGTTCACGCAAGAAAAGCTCCGTCTTTTCTGAAGCGGCACCTCATCCCTCGGCACGCTCGGGATACTGGTCAGGAATTCGAAATTCTCAATCATCGAGCACAAGATGCTGCTTTTCCACCAGGGATGCAGACGCCAATTGATTACACACTCATCATCTTCTGAGAATTCTGCAAGCATCCGTCGGATTTCGTGAAAGGCAGGGGAGTAGCAGGCAGCACGGTATCTGGCAGCTCGGCTGGTGCGCTCCAACGATCTGGCGTCCAGGGGAAAGCCCAGCTGCGTCATGCCCTGCATCAGCGAGGCTGTGATCGCATTGTTCGGCCCCACGGTGAGCTTCTGCAGGCCAGCACGCTCCAGGCTCAGGCAGCGGGCCGCGGGCTCCAAAAACTGGCCGACGAACGTGAGCACAGAAAACGCGAGCAAGTTGTAGTGCGCAACAGTTTTCGTGAGGCCCAGCTCGAGGCCTCGAATCATCTGGATCCTCTGGACGTACTTCTTAAGGGCGGGCTCCCAGGAGTCGAACACACTATCAGGTCCCAGACGAATGCCAAGATAACGCCCCTGAGGGAGCAGCTGAAGGCCCAGCGCAGCAGCCTGAAGCCCGCGCGCCCCGAGTGCAGCAAGAAAATCTGCCTCCGAGATCCCCAGAAGGACGATCACCGTTTTCTCAACGTTGATGTAAAGGCCCATACCAGGCCCAGCGAGGCCCCACACCGACATGCTGGAAACGAACGCCTCGACAATGTCCCCCGAGCTTATCCCCGCATCATCAGCGAGAGCCCCCAGACTGCGAAGCGGACGAGGAAGCAGGAGGCAAATCATCCGTAGCACGGGGTCGACGGCGAGCGCGAACAGCGAACCACTAACAGGACAGCCCTGCTTGATGCCGCGGGAGAGCCAGTAGCCTACATCCTGGTGCATGCCTCGATGCGATATAGCAATCCAGACATTGGTGTAGAGGCATTGAACGGCACGAACGAAATAACCTGGCACTCCCATGGCACGCAGAGTGGCAAACATAGCTTCGTGAAGCAGACTCGGGAAGGCCGCGCGCACATCGTGCAGCACGATGCCGCACGCAGTGGCTAGGCGCTGGACATACCAGTGCAACGCACGATATTCGAGCTCAAGTATGTTCGCGTTCATATTCCTCCCTCCCACGAAGCCTCTCTGTTCCTTAATGCACGAGTATCTGCAGATGGCAGCCAGCGGCCTGTTCAGGGCAAGCGAGACAAGCTTATTCGAGGTGCACGACATAGTCAGCGGCCTCGTAACCGAAGGCGCGCGCATACAGAGCGAAGCATCGTGTTCATCATCGCCGTTGGCCGGGAAAATGTTGTGGCCGTAATTAAACTCGGGGTGGCACTCGCCAACATCAAGGATGTGCTCGTACAGATTGTATAAGGCCCGTCCTCCTTCCTCCCCCGCTCGGCTCCACCCTGAGTATGGCATCCCATCCGGCCCCGGGGAGCTGTCACGCGGTCTCTTCATCATGTCCAAAAACTCCGCCTCCTCCAACCTCCAGATTACTACCTGAGGAACTCTCTGCACGTGTACGAGCAAATCGTTAAGCGCAGCAGGCTGAACGGCAACAGCAGAGTGCACAGCTCCCCAGTGCTGCGCGAGCTCACGAGCGCCCGCAACTGGGTCGAAGATGGGGGCCCCGAGCGGGTCGGCTATAGCTTGCAGCGAGATCTGGGCACCGCGTCCCTTCCACGCCGATCTGCAAGAGTAGAGCTTACTCATAGTGGATTTCTTTTGGGCCGAGGGGATGTTCATGTCATTCTGAATTTCGTCTATCTGATCGTCGATCTGCTGGCGCTTAATCGCTAGAAACGCGTGGAAGCCCACAAGATTCGAGTAGACGCAGAGCTCGACATTGAGAAACCGCTGGAGCGTCGGGTAGGCCTTCACAGCCCTGCGCAGCACACCTGGGGCCTTGGATCTCTCGGCTCGCATAGCAGCTAGAGACCAGGAGATGCACTCGGGCAACGAGCTGGCGCCCTTCTGCTCAAGCTTGGCTAGTAAGTGCTTAGCTGCTACCTGGATTGCGTTGCGTACCTCCTCCACCCGCTGAATCGGATCATCATCAAGATCACCTCCTCCTTGCAAAACCTCCTTGAACACCGCGGGGAACAGTTTGTGCTTGGAGGCCCAGGGCTGCACATTCGAGGTCCCGCTGAGGCCGGGGGGCGCCAGGGCCAGGAACACAGGCACGTGATCAGAGAGTGTGGCGAGGTCTGCTGCACAGCCGATCGTTCCCGAGCTCGGGGTTAGGTCCAGGATCAGGCTAGCAGGGATCGACGCGTAGATTCTGTCGAGGCGCCCGAGCGAGAGGACCACTTTGCGCATCTCGACGTACCCTTCGACACGATGTGTGAACTGCGGCTGTTCAACCTCGACCAGGTGCGCCAAGAGCCGATCAAAAAGCTTGGCAAGGCTGTGGGTGGGGTGAACGAGCCCCCCCGACACTTGGCAGCTGCCCTCGCCCTGCACAGGATAGTTAAAGTCGCCACAAAGAAAGACAGAGCACTGCGCTCGAGGCCGA
>CAUYUJ010000828.1:53578-61078 GCA_963575745.1 Prorocentrum cordatum
TGGGCCCGCTGGCTTTCTCGGCAACACTCCATGGGAGAGCGGGAGATGTTCGGCCGCGTCATGGGCCGCTGCAAAGCTGGCCTCGCACTCAGAGTCGATCATGCGGGTGGAGCCGCGCTTCATATTTGGCCAGCCTGTCCGCCTCTTTGTTCCCAACGTGATGGCGCCAGCTCGCCCCCAGCAGTGTTGCAACGCGCCACGAGGCGTGGGCTTGGCTCCAGACCACGGAGACCATGCCCGTGCCAGCATGACCAGGTCCTCTGCTGGCGATGCACTGCCAGCTGCCCGACCTCGGCCCAGACCGTGACCCCGCGAGCCAGCGCGCAGGTGGCGTCGCAGCAGTAAGAGCCTGCGGTGGGCAGTGCCTGGGGCCGCGTGGCCCCACTGGCCAGGCGGGCTCGGCTCGGCCCTCACCGCGTGCAGCCCGCGCCGCGACACCAGCCCTCCGGTCACCAGGCGCCGCGACCAGGCACGCCCGCTCCTCGCCGCCCTGCTGCCAGAAAAAGCGCCTGGAGGCCAGCCCAGAGCGGCTCGGGCGCAGGTGGCCCGGGGCGCCTCGGAGCCGGGGTGGTCCGTGAAGCGCCTGGGGGGGCGCTGGAGCCACGCCAGCCTCGGCCTGTGCCGCCACGCACTTCGGGCGGAATTTCTTCGGATCCAGCTGCTTACTCCAGATTTCGTAATAAAAGGGAGGGGGTCTCAACCCTCCCAGACGAGAAGTTTTAGACCCCCCCCCTGGGAGAACCCTCCAAAACATCGTCCCCAGACCCCCCCAGGCCCTCCAAGATAGCTTGGAAAAGACCCCCCCCCGAAATGAGACCCCCCTCCCTTTATTACGAAATCTGGAGTACCTTTGTCTGTGATCCACGCGTCCCAGGCTGCGAGCTGCCATCCGCTACCTTCTGCGACCTGCGAGCAAACCAAAGGCCGGTGAAGCAGAGAGTGGAACAACACATCAAAGCAAGTTAGCATCTCTGCTGCTACTGCTGCTGCTGCTGCTGCTGCACGCGGCAGGTGCTTACTAGAATTAGGCGGCGGCGGCGGCGGATGAGCAGCGAAAAGATTGGACACAGGAGAACTATCTCCAAACTGACGCTTGCTCGATGGAACTCCCTGAATGAGTAGCGTAAGTGGTTTGTCACCCGAGCACCAGACAACGCGGCGTCCTCCTCCGCATTATCCTTGGTATTCTTCTCGTTCGTCTCCCCCTCCTCCTCTTAGCGTAAGTGGTTTGTCACCCGAGCACCAGACAACGCGGCGTCCTCCTCCGCATTATCCTTGGTATTCTTCTCGTTCGTCTCCCCCTCCTCCTCTTCCCGCCCCTCCTCCTCCTCCTCCTCCTCCTCCTCCTCGTCCCTCCCCTTCTCGTCCTCCTCCTCCTCCTCCTCCTCCTCCTCCTCCTCCTCCTCCTCCTCCTCCTCCTCATTCTTCACCTCCACGAGGTGGGGATGGGGGGAGGACAACGGAGGAAGGAGGAAGGTGGCGTCCTGAAAACTTTATGGGGCCTTGATCCTCTTCGTCCCATCCTTATCCACCTCCTCCTCATCGTCCTTCCGCTCCTCCTTCTCCGCCTCCTCCTCCAACATCATCATCATCATCATCATCATCATCATCATCATCATCATCATCATCATCATCATCATCATCATCATCATCATCATCATCATCTTCATCATCATCATCAGCATCATCATCATCATCATCATCATCATCATCATCATCATCATCATCATCATCATCGCCTCATCGTCGTCAGCATCATCACCACCACCAGCATCACCACCATCATCATCACAATCACCATCATGATCAGCATCACAACCCTTATCATCCGCATCCTCATCATCATCTTCCTCCTCATCCGTATCATCCTCATCATCAGCCTCATCCTCATCATCAGCAGCATCGGCATCCGCATCCGCATCATCATCATCATCAGCATCATCATCAGCATCATCATCGTAGTCAGCACCATCATCATCAGCAGCAGCATCAGCATCGTCAGCAGCACCATCATCACCATCATCAGCATCGCCATCACCATCGCCAGCATCAGCATCAGCATCAGCGACATCATCACCATCACCATCATCATCATCATCATCAGCATCAGCATCATCATCATCATCATCATCATCATCATCATCATCATCATCATCATCATCATCATCGCCATCATCACCACCATCACCAGTATCATCAGCATCAGCGGCATCATCATCACCATCACCATCATCAGCATCATCATCATCATCAGCACCATCATCACCACCATCACCAGCATCATCATCATCATCACCATCATCAGCTTCAGCATCCGCATCAGCATCATCATCATCCTCGTCATCATCACAATCACCATCATCACGATCACCATTATCAGCATCATCATCAGCATCAGCATCAGCATCATCAGCATCATCATCATCATCATCATCATCATCATCATCATCATCATCATTATTATCAGCATCATCATCATCATCATCATCATCATCATCATCACCATCACCATCACCATCACCATCACCATCACCATCACCATCACCATCACCATCAACATCACCATCACCATCACCATCACCATCATCATCATCATCATCATCATCATCATCACCACCATCATCATCATCATTACCATCATCAATATCATCATCATCTCCCTCCTCGTTCTCTTCTCCTCCCCACCCCATTCCATCCTACTGGCGCGCGAGACGCCGCTACTGGCTGCTGCTCATGCGCGCGCGGGCGCGGGCCCGCTTTGCCGCGGTCTCGACGAGCTCGACCTTCCGCACCCAGTTCCGCTTCTCCGCCTGAGGGGGCCACCAGGTGGCTCCTCCTCCTCCTCCTCCTCCTCCTCCTCCTCCTCCTCCTCCTCCTCCTCCTCCCTCTAGTGTTCCTCCTCCTCCTCCTCTCTCCTCCTCCTCCTCCTCCTCCTCCTCCTCCTCCTCCTCTCTCCCTCTCGTCCCCCTCCTCGTCCCCGTCCCCGCGCCCTCCTCCTCGTCCTCCTGCTCCTCCTCCTCCTCCTCCTCCCTCCCTCCTCCTCCGCCTCCATCTCCTCCTCCTCCTCCTCCTCGTCCTCCTCTATCTCCTCCTCCATCTCCTCCACCATCTCCTCCTCCATCTCCTCCTCCTCCTCCTCCTCCTTCTCCTCGTCCTCCTCCTTCTCCTCCTCCTCCTCCTCATCCTGCTCATCCTTCCGTTCCTCCTCCTCTCCTCCTGCTCCTGCTCCTGCTCCTCCTCCTCCTCCTCCAAGAATGGCCTCTGACCACCAATCAGGCACATGAGTCGTCATCGTCGTCGCACCCCTCCAGGATCAGCGGCACTGGCCGCAAGACCGTCGCAATGATGATGGGCCACATCGCCCGCAAGGAAAATAATATTGCCTCTCACCGCCAATCGGGTGAGTGAGAGGGGTCGCACCGCCGCGCGCCGCCGCAGACAAACAGCAGTCCAACCCTCCCCACGGTTGCAAACGTTCTGGAAAGTGTGAATATGACGGTTCCACTGCTGCAGCCCACATTGCCCCTATGAGAACATTCACGGAGGAGGAGCCCCGAGCAGTAAATACTCACCGTCCCTTGGGGGGGCGACCTTTCGTTCATCTTTTTGCCAGAGCGCTGCGCCCAATAACCCTCAACCAGGACGAGTCTGAAGGGGAACCGGGACACACATATAAATAGATACAAATAACCTGATTCCCAATATTGTCCTACATTTTCCCCCCACTTCCCGTAATTTCTGGGCTTCTGTCTTCCACACTTTCTGGGGAATCGACGATTTATTGTGTATGTGTGTGTTTTCCCCCTCCTGAGATTCGTTCGGGGCCTAAGCCAAAAACTGCCGAAGACGCGCAAACCCAAGACGGACAGGAGCACGAGAGCCGGGTGGTGGAGCCCACCACGACGCCGCGCTCGCTCTGCGGAGGGCGGCGCTGCGAGCGCGGCTCCCGATCCCCCCCTGTTCAGGGGTCGTGGAGGCCACCCTCCCCAAACACGCTTTTTTTGGCGTCGGCGGCAAGGCCGGGGACGTCTGTGCCGGTGATGGGCCAGGCCGTTAGGGCAAAGTGTGCCACCATGGGGGAGGCGGAGCAGGAGGAGGCCGCGGCCGACAGGGGGGGCGGAGGTGGCGAGCCGCTCAGGGGAGGGGCGGGTCACGCCCACTCTGCCCAAGCAGGCACAACAACACGATGGCGCAGGACCGCTGCGGGGGGAGGCGGGTGTGTGGGGGGGGGAGGGCGGCGGGCGGGCAGTGGCGGCCGCACGGAGCCTGGGTGAGCGCCCTCTCAGGCTCATTGGCGAACGGGCTCCACCCCACGATGCCGCCCACGAGAACGAAGCCAATCCCCTATCTCAACGAAACGTGGGCTGCACGCATAGTCGATGAAAGCGCGAACGAAAAAGAAGCTGAGCAGCAGGATCGCCGACGACCATCGAGTCGTCAGGCTCTCTCCGACTGCCACTCGGAGTTCGCCAGAATCGTGCGTTGGCGTTTGAGCACTTCGCTGTTTGTTAACACGCGTGGTCCTGAGCTCGCTCCGGTTCTCGGCAGAACTTTGGCGGCGTTGGGCCTGGATGTGACATGGACATGCCGCGCCAGCGCCTCGCTGCCGTCTTATTATTATTCTCCTGCGCCTGGCCCCCCTTCTCGCTCTTGCACGCCAGCTGCTCTATCTGCCCGGCTACCTCTGACCTTGCTCCGTGGTCGTGGCCGAACAGGATGCTCGCCGACTCCATCATCCGTTCCTTCTCATCACCGTCAGCGCCTGCTTAAGGAGGAGTAGGAGGAGGAGGAGGAGGAGGAGGAGGAGGAGGAGAAGAAGAAGGGGGAGGGGGAGGGAGAGGAGGAGGAGGAGGAGGAGAGGAGGAGCGGAGTGAGAGGAGGAGGGAGGAGGAGGAGGAGGAGGAGAGAGAGTCAATTCGAGGTGGTCGGTGGCGGCCGATCTTTAGTGCCGCCGGCTTTCGCCGGCGGAGGCGCTCCCGTTTTTCTGCCGCCACCTTCCGCGCGCACCTTCCGCGTGCCCTCCGCCGAGGAAGAGATGTCAGCCCTTTCGACCCTCGAAGGCGCAGACCTTTTTGGGAAGCTTCAGATTCGGTGGCACAAAGGTTGCTTCGCATCGGCCTCGCAAGCATGAGGCTGCCATCGGGCGTCTGGCCCCGAACGACATGCCAGACCTTCGGCAGCACGGAAGGGCAGCAAACCCGTCGCGTGCCCGAGCTTGGGGTTGGACTGCGCGGACGCCAATCCACATGTGGTTTCCGATTCTGATTCGTGCTCGGGGTTGGATTCAAGAGTCGGAGACGTACGTAATGGCTTGGACTCGAACCCTGCAACCCCTGGGTGGGGCACTCTGGCGGGAGAGAGAGCGAGAGAGAGAGAGAGAAAGAGAGAGACAGAGAGAGACCGGGTTTTCGCAGCAACGCACCTTGAGGGTGTGGCAAAGGGGGCGGGACGGGACACTAAAACAAAACTGATGTCAGGGTGCGATCGGTTCAGGATGCGTTCCAGGAATCCTGGGGTATCCAGCGGCCCTCGGGGGAGGCATCTGTGCATGTCCACCGCGCAACACCATGATGGTCGAGATCCTCTCTGGATCTGCGTAGCACCGTACTCCGCTGGACCCCAAAGAGGCGTAGCAATGTGGCGACAGCTGAACGCTGGCAACAACCAGCAAGGGCGAGGTGTAGCTAGAGCCTAATTAGTTCGTCGGTCTGCGGGAGACATTGTTCCGCTGAGCCCCACCTGGGCAAGCAGGAAAGCGGTCACCGCTCGACGCATGGCAATACCCAGGGGAGGGTGAGGTCCCGCTGGGTGCGGGGTTTGCCATTTTCGGGGAGCCCTCGGGGCGCAGCAAAGAGGCGACAGTTGCGCCTGGCAGCACCCTGGGAGAGCGTGAGTGCACGACGTGTCAAGGGAGAGGGAGGAGAATCATACTCATACGGGGAGAGATCCGGAAACCCTGAACCAGAAAGGACATCACCGCCTCCAGCCAGCTGCCGCCAGCTCTCTGGACCGCTGCCGCAACATGCTGCTGCATGATGCGAGAGAGGTGGGCCCCGCCTTGTCGGGGCCGACAGAGAAGTGGAGGGCGCCCAGGAGGAGGAGGAGGAGGAGGAGGAGGAGGAGGAGGAGGAGGAGGAGAGGAGGAGGAGGAGAGGAGGGAGGAGGGAGGAGGGGAGGGAGGAGGGAGGGAGGGAGGGAGGGAGGGGGAGGGAGGGAGGGAGGGGAGGGAGGAGGAGGAGGAGGAGGAGGGAGGGGAGGAGGGGGGCAGCAACGGGGCCAAGAGAAGGGACTTGGGAAGGCGGGGGACCCCGCCTCCAGCCGGAACTGCTCCTCCTTCTGGGTGACGTAGTCAACCACCTGGCCGCGGCCGGCGGGCCGCGGGAGGAGGGCCACGCCTGCTCTTCCTCTCCCCCCTTCCCCGCCCATCCCTCCTCCTCCTCCCCTCTCTCCTGCTCCTCCTCCTCCTCCTCCTCCTCCTCCTCCACTCCTCCTCCTGCTCTGGAGATCCCCCTCCTCATCCTGCCTCGCCCTCCTCCCCCTCCTCCTCCCGCTCCCCTCCCTCGTCTCCCTCCCCTCCCCGGTCCTGCGCCTCATCCTGCCAGCGCGCTCGGGGGGGAGGGAAGGGCCTCCGAAGGATTCAGAGCCAGAGTGCCAGTTTCGCGGCGAGGGCATGCCGCCTCCGCGGTGAGGGCCACGAGCCTGTCAAGAGGAGAGCTGTCCTGCGTCGCCCTGCTTGTCCGAAGAGCTTCCACTTGCAAAGACCAGCTCTGCAGTTGCTGGCCAGATCCCTGCAAGCCTCGGCGTGTCATACCGCAGCGCATCCAGTTACTGCCACGCCGAGAAGTCTCGAAGCATGGTGATCTTCAGCTCCCGAGCTCCCCTGGGACGACCTGGGACCGTCTGACTAAAGGGGTGCTTGGGTTAGTTGGGCCTGTCCTCCTACAGGAAGATTTTTTAGACGAAAAATACAAACTAGTGAACACATTCCCGAAATGGTCAAACAATATTCCAAAAATCGTCCCCAAACGATGTTTCGACTATGTTTGAATATCCTTCCTGTAGAGGGACAGGCCCGACTCCATACCTGGGGTCACCCTCTGGCGGAGCTGCGCGACTCCACTCACCGGCTCGCAATGCTGCGGCGTGTCCTCTTACTGCTCTGCCTGCGGCGGCTTCTGCAGGACTCTGCCCCCCATCGCACTGTGAAGGGGGCCAGCCTCCCAAGGCCACCCGGGGGGGGGAGGACGAGGAGGAGGAAGAAGGAGGCAGGAGGAGGAGGAAAGAGGAGGGAGGAGGAGGAGGACGAGGAGGACGAGGAGGAGGACGAGGAGGAGGAAGGAGGGAGGACGAGGAGGAAGGAGGAGGGAGGAGGATAAGGAGGGAGCGAGGAGGAGGACGCACTGAAGGGGTGCAGCACTGCGCGTGCGCAGCCCACCCTCCCGAGTGGGGCGGGACTTGCTCTCCACAGGCTCCAGCAGGGAGGCCCGCCCGCCGGGAGCC
>CAUYUJ010000828.1:63578-66078 GCA_963575745.1 Prorocentrum cordatum
CACCGAAGCAATAAACCCTCGTACATAAATATTGGCCATCGCGTGAAGTCCCGACATTGCTTCACGTCAGCGTCCAAACATCCCAACACAGCTCTGGCAAGTCCCATTCTAAGAGAGGGGGGCCGGCGGCAGGGGGCGAAGCCCTTACGGATATGCATTCCCGAGACCAACCGCGACAATATCCAGCTGATGGCGACACCTCTTCGATCTATCTAGTGTGGTCCGAACCGTGACTTGAAAATCCGCCGACCCCTTGTGGGTCCCTAGGCGTGTGAGATAGTTCCCCCCCCTACAGTCCCCCCCCAGGGACCCCAAACTGGCGATTTGACCCCCCCCCCATGGCCCCGCCCGAGCGACTCACGGAGCTTCTTTGGGCTCAAAAGTCTCTCAAGGCGGCCCAAGAAGGCCCCAAGACTCCTCCAAGACGGCCCACGAGGGCCCCGAGACGCCAAACGAACGCTCCAAGGCGCCCAAGATGGCCCCAAGACGGGCCAAGAGGCCTCCAAGACGGCCCATGAGGCCTCCAAGAGCAGTTCTCAGAAGGGCCGAAGAGCCGAAAATCTTCAAATTCCTATGGAAAACGTACATTTTGATCATATACGGCTTCTCGGCCTTCACGGCGTTGAACACGGTCCAAGAGCACCCCAAGACCGCCCCAAGACGGCCCAAGAGGCCCCCAACACGCGCCCAAGTCCGCCCAAGAGGGCGCCAAGACAGCCCAAGAGGCCCCCAGGACGGCCCAAGAGAGCCCCAAGACGGCCCCAAGAGGGGCCCAAGAGAGGGAGCCCGAACTGACATCCCGAGCCTTCCGCCCCGAGACGGCCCTAAAAGGCCCCGAGAGGCCCCAAGAGGCCCCCAAGACGCCCCCAAGAGGCCCCAAGAGGCCCCCCAAGAGGCCCCAGAACGGCCCCAAAACGGCCCCCAAGAGGCTTCGAAACTGCCTCCAAGAGTCCCGCGAGAAGCACCACCAGAGATCCCAGCGATCATCGCACAAGCGGGATTCGCGCTCCCGAGGCGAAGAATTCCAAAACCATGACCCAGAACATTTCCTCCGCGTCCCCCTCCTCCTCCCCCTCACCCGCCTTGTCCACGTCGGCCCCCCAGTGGCGTCAAAACTGCTTTCCAGAGGCCCCCGAAAGGAGTGCCGCGAAATTCCGATACACATACAAGAACCTCTCACCCAAAGACCATAACCCAGAGCCTCCTCTCAGTGTCCCCCTCATCCTCCTCCTCAACCACCCTCTCCTCGTCCCCCTCCTCCTCGTCCCCCTCCTCTTGTTCATGGCCCGTCACCTCGACACGTTCGATGATTCTCCCCTGTGTCCTCCGCCTCACCCCCCATTCTCCTGTCCTCGTTCTCCTTTTTCCTCAGCGCGCGCGCCCGATTCGGCATCATTTGCAGGTCTTGCACTTCAGAGTGCCTTTTTTTGCGTCGCGCGGGACATTGTGAGGGTCGGGGAACGCCGACTTCGGTAGTCTTCTCTTGCACGCGCCGCTGCACTGATACGCCTGGCAACTGCGGGCTGTGAACCCGAGTGCCGCGCAGCTTCCGCACACCACCTTTTTTTGATTCGACCATCGATGATGTTCTTTTTGGCTCTGCCTCAAATGTTTCGTGTCTGAGAACGCTCCTCCGCACGCCGCGCACGTCAGCGGCTTCGCTTCCGCCTCGGCTCTCCGTTTCCTATTATTGGACTCAAGCGTCGTCCTCTGACGTTCTTCCGCGCATTTCCGACAAGACGGCACCAAGAGGGGCCCAAGAGGGCAACCAAAAATTCAAAAATCTAGCTTCCCGCCCCCACGAGCCCCAGGGGGCCCCAAGAGTGCCCCAAGAGGCCGCCAGAGGCCCCCAAGAGGCCGCCAAGACGCCCCAAGGAGCCCCCAAGAGGCCCCCAGGAGGCCTCCAAAAGACCACCAGACGCTTCCGCATTGCGAGCCGTCAAGCCAACTGCAATGCACTCCGCGCATGCAGCCTTGCTCTTCCTCGCGACGTGCTCACAATCTTGCTCGGCGCTGTGCTACGCGACGTGCTGCTGCTACGCGAACTGTTTCGTGCGCGCTGCGAACGTCAACAGCCTCTTCACCCGTTTCGACTCATCTGCCACATCTTTCGCGGTGATGCTTCGCTGATCACAGCTTCCGCACGCTACTCTTGCTCCTTTCGTCTTCCGGTGCTCCTCCACTTGGTTGAGGGGCGAGAGGCCGACCTCCCAGAAGGACACCCCGCACCCGGGTGCACAGCACGCAAAGCGCTCGCAAAACACGCCCCAGACCACCGGCATCACGCAAACATGTGGACCCCCTACGTATCTGCCACCACCCGCGCGCGACACCGCACCCTCACACAAGACGCCGCTGGCCAGAAACTCCTGGCCTCGCAACAGTCACAGAAGGGGTCGGCGGATGTGGCGTAAGCCTGTAGAATCGAGCCACACAAGCTGTGCTTCCCCAGCATCTGGCAGAACACAACTGCAGGTAAAGAGAGATGTACGATATTGGG
>CAUYUJ010000828.1:68578-91078 GCA_963575745.1 Prorocentrum cordatum
AAGCGGCCCACGGGGTCGCCAAAGCACCGCTTCGCCCGAGTCCTGCCCCCACGCCCCCGCCCCGAGAAATTCCCCTCCCCCCCCTTCTCCTCGGGCGTTGCTGGCGGGAGGCGCTGACTGGGGGAGGGGACGAAGGGGGGGGGCGAGGCACATGTGCACCTCTCGTGCACCTCTTGGGCCCCGCGGGGGCCCCTTGGAGTGCACAGCTCTTCGCCCACCACTCATCGCCCCCCCCCGATGCGCCACGCCCGAGGGCTGTGGCCGCCGGGGCCTGTGCTGGGCGGGATACGAGAGCCACCGGCTGCGCGCGGACTCCCCCAGTCAGGCCCCGCTTCGCAGTTGCCTCGTCGTTCCCTCCCCCCCTGCGCTCGGGCCCTCGTCCTCGTCGTCGTCGTTGTCGTCGTCGTCGTCGTCGTCGTCGTCGTCGTCGTCGTCGTCGTCGTCGTCGTCGTCGTCGTCGCCGCCTTCGCCGCCGCCGTCGCCGCCGTCGCCGCCGTCGTCGCCGTCGTCGTCGTCGCCGCCGCCGTCGACGACGTCGTCGTCGTCGTCGTCGTCGACGTCGTGCCGACGGAGGCGATGACCTGGATATGCGGCCCGCGCCGGCAGTCCCTGGGCTTCGCCGTGGGGCCTCTGGGGGGGGGGGGCGGCGTGCGGGGGCCTCCGAGGAGATCTCCGCTGCGCCCCTTGGCCTCGTCGTGGGGGCCTCTGGGGAGGGCTGCCGGGGGCCCCTCCAGAGGGCTCCGTGGGCCGGCCCTCCTCGCCCCCCCCCTGGGGACGAGCGGCCACGCCCAGGCGCGGGCGGCGGCGCGGCTGCCGCGCCCCCGCGCCTGCGGCATCTCGGGCGTCTGGCGGGACTGGGCCTGGAGCTTCTTGCGCTCCTCGGCCGCGCCGCGGGGGCGTCCGCTCCACGTCCTCCTCCTCCCCTGTGCCTGCTCCGCCTGCCTGCTTCCTCCCCCTCCCCTCTTGAGGTGGGAAGTCGCCCGCCGGCAGCAGGAATCCCCGACCAGGGGCGGCCCACCAGCGGTCCTCTCCAAGGGTGGGAGGGCCCCGCGTGGCTTCACCACAGGACCTGGGATGGGCCTTGGATCCTTCCATCCTGGCGGGCCAGGTGGAGCCCACATAGGGAGTGGCCACCAACGCAGCGACATGCCCGCCCAGGATGAATTGAGTGCGCTCTCCGACGTGGACCTGCCAGCACGGGGGGTCGATGGACCAAATGGGGATGATGGGAGCAGGACGCGACGCCGATCGCCAGACGTCCTGGGCAATGCGTCCACCATCCTTCCTGGCACCTGTGAACATCACAGAGCCCTCACTTACTCGTCACCGCGGGACAGGCAGGCAGGTGGGACACACGGAGGACGGCGGTGCTTCCGAGCACGGGTCGGGACGAGAGGGGGCTGATGGGGGCGATGCCGTCTGGGAGCGAGTGGGGGCCAGCAGCCCTCACGAGAGCTGGATGGCGCACTGCGGGGGAGGGGGGTCTTCTTGCCCGGAACTCCCCTCGAGAAGCCCTGGACGAACCCCGAGCCTCCGAGTGCTCTTCCATTGGGCACGTCGCCCTCTGAGTCTTGAGCTTGGCCGAACGGGAAGGCCCCTGGAAAATCCCTCGCGCGAGCGTTACAGCGATATCCCACCTCAAATTCGCACAGCGACGATCCTCTCCTGCGAAAGCCGGTGGAGGTGAGTGCACGTCAAGGCCCCCGTGGCCGCCAGGAGCCCACACTCCCTGCACTCGAAACGGGGCGGGATGGCCACACAAAAGGGGGGGGGGGGTCGGGCGGCGTGCCGTGCATGGCTCCGTTGGCGCGCAGGGGGGCCCCCCTGCACCGCGGCCGGCTGCGTCGCGGCCCCGCGGTCTGGCCCCGTGCGCGGGGTTTCTGGGGAAGACGGGCAGCATGATTGCAGGAACCGCGCGGGGTGGGACGGCACGGGCCTCGGGAATGGCGTGCGCAAGCCCCCGCGTCCACAAGGGCGGTCATCGGGCAGGAGAAGGTCGCAGCCCTCTGCTGCCCCTGGCAGGAGCACCCCGGGCGCGAACGTGTGAGAGCCCAGCGTCCAACATCAGACTGATCATGGGCGCAGGTGCACCGAGGAGCCAGGGACGACATCAAAGTCAACAGGTGCGCTTTGCTAATCACAGGTCATCCCGCCCGCCGTAGCGAGTACGTCGTCGCACCTAAAACGCGCTCCTAAACCATAGTTCCTGTAAGGGAGGCTCTGATCGCTCTGGTACATGGCATCGTGGGTGATGCGCCATTTGCTGTGCAGACTGGCAGGAAGGAGAGACTACGGACCAGCCGCATGCAGAAGATTGGACACCCCCAAGGGTTCGGCATAGAGGGCTTGATTAGCGGAAGAGGTCCCCCTTCTCTTGCTCCTCCTACTCCTCCTGCTTCTCCTCCTCCTCCTCCTCCTCCTTCTCCTCCTCTTCCCCCTCCTTCACCCACCTCCCATCCCTCCGCCTTCTTCTCCTCCCCCTTCTTCCTCTCTCCTCCTCTCCCTCCTCCTTCCTGCTCCTCCTTCCTGCTCCTCCTTCCTGCTCATCCTTCCGGCTCATCCTTCCTGCTCCTCCTCCTCCTCCTCCTCCTTCCCCCCTCCTCCTCAACCTCCTCTTCCTCTTCTATTTTGTCTTCCTCTTCCTCCTCTACCTCCTCCTCCCTCCTCCTCCTCCCTCCCTCCTCCTCCTCCTCCTCTCCTCCTCTCCTCCTCCTCCTCCTCCTCCCCCCCCCCCTCCTCCCCCCTCCTCCTCCTCCTCCTCCTCCTCCTCCTCCTCCTCCTCCTCCTCCTCCCCTCCCTCTCCTCCTCCTCCTCCTCCTCTCCTCCTCCTTCTCCTCCTCCTCCTCTCTCTCCTCCTCCTCTCTCCTCCTCTTCCCCCTCGTCCACATCCAGGTTCCCCCTTTCAACCCATGCTCAGTCGTCCAGTCCTTTCGTCGCTGTCGAATGAATCAGATTCTTCATACCCTATTCCTCCTCATCTTATTCTTCCTCCTCCTCCTCCTCCTTCTCCTCCTGCTCTTCCAACTCCTCAACCTCCTCTTCCTCCTCCGTCTCCTCCTCCCTCTGCTCCTGCTCCTCCTCCAATGTTCTGGGTCGCCTGATCAGTCTGTTGCCATGGGTGCCATGTTCCTCCCACCGCCCGGTCCCTCCACCTTCTGCTGCTGCTGTTTCTCCTCTTCGCACCCCTCCTCCAATCCCACGCCTCCCCCCACCAATCCGCGAGAGGTGATCCTCGTCGTCTTCCCCACGCCTCACCCTATACTGGTTTCTCCTTATCCAGACCCGTGTTCCGTTCCCCTGGGTGTTGCCGCACTTGCCCCTCTTCCACTACCTTCCTCAGCCGCAACACTATCATCACGATAACAACTATTACAATCACCATCGCCAATCCGTTGTCATGTTCAACATCGTCACGGCCATCGTCATCATCATCATCATCATCATCATCATCATCATCATCATCATCATCATCATCGTCATCACCATCATCATCAGCAGCATCATCGTCATCAGCATAATCATCATCGTCATCACCATCATCAGCATCATGATCATCATCATCATCACCATCATCAACATCATCATCATCATCAACATCAACATCAGCATCACCACCATCAAACGTAATCGTCATCATCCGCATCACCAACTAGTCACCATCGTCGTCATAACCACGCCTTCGATCATCATGGTAACAGATAACAGCTAGTTTCATCATCATCGCCAATCCGTTGCCATTACCAACATCGTCACGGTCATCGTCATCGTCATCGTCATCGTCATCGTCATCATCATCATCATCATCATCATCATCACCATCACCATCACCATCACCATCACCATCATCATCATCATCATCATCATCATCATCATCATCATCATCATCATCATCATCATCATCATCATCATCATCGTCAGCATCATCATCATCAACAACACCATCATCATCATCACCACCACCATCATCATCATCATCATCAGCATCATCATCATTACTATTCTCGTCGTCATCATCATCACCACGATCAAACGTAATCGTCATCATCCGCATCACCAACATAATCACCATCGCCGTCATAACCATGCCTTCGGAATATGACATCCACCTGTCTGGTTGTCACCATCATGACAAAGAACGTAGACATCAGGATCGTCATTCCTCCTTGCCTTCTCTTTGAACATGGCTTCTCACTGACACGCCACCAACGTGTGGGTAGGACGGACCGGACGGCTTCGCCCGACAATACAAACCATGTATGACCATGAACCTTGACATGTCCAAGATGCAGCAGGGTGAGGGCGATTCCTCTTCAAAAAACGGGGACCTCACCTCAGCGCCGCGCCAAACCGAGACGGGCCCCGCTGGAGCCCCAGAGCCAGCATGCTTGGCGCGAGTTAGTGCAGAGCCTGTAAGCAGCAGCCAGCTGAACAACCTCCAGCTCTGTGAACGCGCGCTCGTCAACGCGGGCAGGGATGCCGCAGCGAAGCGGGCGTCGCCCGGATCAGCGGCGGGGTTGTGCCTCGAGCGCCGCGACGAGCTGGAAGGCGCCGGAGGCCGCTGTGACGGGGGCAGCACCGGCGCAGCAGACGAAGAGGATAGACCGACCGGCCCGCAGGGGCAGGCAGGCGCGGGCGGCCGCTGGGGCGGAGGCAGCCCGGGCGCCGCCGCCGGGGCCGCAGAACGACGAGGACAGGCCGCGCGGCCGCCCCGGAAGGGTCTGCAGCCAGGGGCGCGCGGGGCGGAGCCGCCCCGGGAGGCCCAGCTGCGGCACGGGCCGAAGACAAGGGGGCTGCGGCCAGGGGCTCGTGGGGTGGGGCCGCCTCAGGATGTCCTGCAGCGCAACTGGCGGGCGGCAGGCAAGGGGGCAGCGGCCAGGTGCACGTGGGGCGAGGCCGCCGGGAGAGGTCCCACCGGCGGCAGGAGGACCGCCCAGGCCCGCGCGGGGGGACGCCGCCAGACGGGCGCGACCGTCCTCCTCCTCCTGTTCCTCCTCCTCCTCCTGTTCCTCCTCCGCCTCCTCCTCCTCCTTGTCCTCCTCCTCCTCCTCCTCCTCCTCCTCCTCCTCCTCCTCCTCCTCCTCCTCCTCTCCTCCCCCTGGTTCCCTGTTCCCTCCCTCCCTCCCTCCCTCCCTCCTTCTTTTCTCCTCTCCGCAGGGGGGGGGGGGCGGCGGAAGCCCCCGCTTCGAGCGCACGCCGCCCCCCCCCGCCGCCATACCCACCCAGGTCGGGCTCCTTCCGCGCGGCCTCCTTCTCCTCGACGACCTATCGCTGCCGAGGGAGGCCGGGGCCGGGCGCGCCGGAGGGAGGCAGGGGCGCCAGGAGGGAAAACTCTCTCCGCACCCACGGCCTCGCAGGCTGGACCGAGCCCTGAGGGCCGCGAAACCCCGTGGGCGCGGGGGCGCTGTGGCCGAGTGCCCCGCGCGGAACGCATCCACGGGATGGCCCCCCAGAGTCCGGACCGCGGGGGCGTGGACGTGGACGCGTGCGCCGCTCGTGAGCAGGGAGCGCGCCTGCAGTCGCGCTTCGCGCTGCGCGAAATTGCCGCTCCTCTTGTGGTCCCGCGCCAGCTCCCGGGGGCGCAGGAGGACGAGGAGGCATGGAAGGAGGAAGAGGAAAACGAGGACCAGGGAGGAGGAAGACAACGAGGAAGAGGGGGACCGAGGATCGCTTTTGACCTTGCCTTGGGGGGTGGATCTAAGCCAGGCGAGCCGAAGGAGCCAGCGGCCGACCTACGACCCAAGCTCGAGGCGCTGGCGATGCAAGTGTTCGGCCCCACCGGCCCTGCCCCCGAGGGAAAACTTGGGGGAGGGAGGTTTTCTGCATCATAAGGTCACTAACAGTCTGCAGACTGGGGCTAGCGGCGCCCATGCGTCAGCCTTGCCGCTCAGGAGTCCAGGTCGGGCGTGTGCTTCCCGAGCTCCTCGCTGTTGACCTCGAGCTTGGGCCATGTCGTTCATGTTTCTGCCTCCAGCTCGCTGTCGTATGGGGGAAGGAAGAAGAAGAGGATGGGGAATCACTGGCTCTCAGGGTCTGCGAGGTCTGGGCGACAAGTGCACTTCTGATCTGACGCCCGCGCCCGAGCTTCAACAACCGCCCCCGAAAACCAACCACCCCCCACCCGAAAAAAGGCAGAAAAGCCTCCTCGACGCCAGCCTGCAAATTCGGACTCTCTTGCGCCAGCGAGCTGGTGACTGGATAAGCTAGGAAATGCACAACGGCCAGCGCCACCAGCATGGGGTGCCAACCGCTGCTCGGAATGGAGCAAGGGAGGGAAATCGAGAGGGGCAGGGCTTACACCTCCTAGTGCGCTGGGTTGCTGACCATACTTTGACCTGCCCTTGCAGGAGAAGCTGACATGCATTCAGCCCAAAAAAATATTGTCCCCTGCCGCCACCCCCATCACCTTACCACCCCCGAGCCCCTCGCAAGGCAGCTGCGCCTGCCTGGCGCCGTGCACGCAAGAGTGAGGAGGTGGAGGAGGGAGAGAGAACCTATGAGGGAGGACAGACGCTGGCAGGCGTGAGCCCCACTTCCTTCCTACATTCGCTCCAGACTTCCTCGGGCACCAGAAACGCCACCGATGGCCCAGAGCAGTCGGAGGTGGGGTCGGGGTCCAAATCGCTGCCTAAGATGGGGGGCTGGGGTCGGGTCCTCCATTGGGGCAGCTCGATCCCTTCATCTGTCGGCTCCGTCCTGCCCGAGAGGACGCAAGAGCGAGAGGCAGATGCAGGGTCCACTGCCGCAGAGACCGGATTCACAGGCGAAGCTGGCGCGAGATCTTATCTCACGCGTGGCCTGGCAGTGGCAGGCGCGCTAACAGGCATGTGTCCAAAGTCAGACTCACGGGCCCAATGGGTCTTCCTCGGTTGGGGTCGAGCAACGCTGGGTCGGGCATCTCACAGAGGCCCTCCTCCCAAGGTCCCCCTGAAGCATCCTGGCCAAGATCTTCGGAGTTCCCAGCACTCGCAATGTCGCACTCAGCGACGCCTTCACTCGCGTTCTCATCCCTGAAATAACATTCGAACTGCTTCCTACGAGCCAGCTTGCGAGCCTCAGCTTTCCCAATTGTTTCAAGCGAACCTGAGACGACTTCGAGCCTTCCTGCGGCAGCGCGCGAGGCAGTGCGACAGAAGGCCGGAAACGCGGCACCTCAAGAAGCCGCGACACACGCTGAAGACGTAGACCGACGCGCGGTCTCCAAGGCACTCCTGGCACACCTCGTACTTCATGATGAACGTAGGGCTTTGCCGCCGCACTGCACATGTCATAGTCGATGACCGAGCCACATTGCCTGCCTCGCACGTGGCTGCCACGTTGGCCTGCAGGATGGATGGATCAACGCTGAGCTTCTTATAGAACTTGGATTTGAACAGGATGTGAGCCTCGATGTTCAAACCTCCCACCGCAACGCAACCCATGGAAGTGAACACGAATTCAGCGTGGCTCCGAGCTTGTAGAGACGGAGTGCGTGACCTGCACATCCGCGTTGCAGGCCATGCACAATGATGATGATCGGGATGTGGCTTGATGACGGGCTGGAAGCCGTCGAGGCTGGACTGTCCAGCAGCCCGTGGGCATGGGGCCGTGGACCGTGGGAACGCTGACTGGACCTGCAGGTGCTGCTTGGCCATGAGCCACTCGCCGCCCTCGCCGGCGCGGCCCTGCGCGGCAGATGCCGCCTGTCGCCCGTGCGAGCGAGCACGTCTGGCTGAGACACGATAGCAAGCCTCTCTGGCCTTCTGGCCCCGCGTCTTGAGGCAAGCCTCGCGGACGTGGGTCCCGCACGCACCGATGAAGCTGTGCCCCTGCGACTTCAGGAACTGGAGAAAAAGAACACTGACATCCATGGACTTGACATCCGAGAAGAAGAGCGCCGATCCCCAACCTGCACGGCAAATCCTGCTGCAACACCCGCCTCCGGCACAGTCGGAGTCGTTTCAGCCGTGGGCTCCTCGGACCCTACAGTCGGGCCGCTGAAAGAAGGAACGCTAAATAAGGAACGAAGCCCCTTCTAGGCCCTGTAAGCGCCTCCGTGCCCCAGGAGGGCAAGAGGAACAGCACTGGAGGAACCTAGGGAACATCGAGCCCCTTCCGAACCCAAACTGTTCCTTATTTCAGCGTCTTGACTGTAATCACAGCTCGTCGCGTCCTCCCGTCTGTCGTGGGCGTTGGCCGCGCCCTTGTCCTTGCTCATGGCCCTGCCGTTCGCCGCCTCCGCGGCTTCAGCCCGCTGCGCCTGGAAATTGGCCCAAGAAAGCCTGCCTGCCTCCCTGACCAGCGATCCGGAAGGGGCCCAGGGACACACAAATAGATACACACAAATAACAGGATTCCTTGTATTTTTCAATATTTTCTGGGTTTTCGTCATTCCCCCCTCTTCCCATAATTTCCTGGGAGTCGACGATTAATTGTGTCTGTGTGTTTCTTTCCCTCCTGAGATCCGTCGGCATCAACACCCTGCGGTTGGGATGGCTTCCCAGCGCCGCCGCCCGCTGCTACCTCGGCGCTGACAGAAGCCACGGCCGCTCTAAACACCGCCGCCGTGGGCGCGCCCTCGGCGGCGCCAGGCTTCTGCACCTTGCGCGTCTTGGCGTCGCGGTGCGCGACGGCCTGGCGCGCGGACTGGGCCTTGGCGGGCATCTGCGAAATCTGCATCCCCTTGGCGCCCAGCTCGCTCTGGACCTCCTGGCGAAACTCGAAAACGCGCTTTTGAGCTCCCTGGCGCTCGTGCCCCTCGCAGTCCAACTCGCCCAGCCCCGATAACGGCGCCTCCTCCCACGTCGCACGGCACGTTGGCTTGGCGTCGCCACCGCACTCTTCTGAGACGGCCCCGCTGGCAACCCTGGTAGGAGACATGGCCACCGCCGCAGCACGGTTGGCACGTTCAGCTTCAACAGGCGCCGGCGCTCCAGCTTCAGTCCTTTTCCTCAGCACGACGGAGGCTGCCCTGGAGGCGAACGACGGCAACAGCGCCCGGCTGTGCTCGTGGCCCGCGTCGTTCCAGATCCCGGCTGCCCCCTTCACCGCACCTGGCCGCCGCCCCGGGGGCGGAGGCCGCCGCCGCCGTGCCCTGGGCCAGCTCTGCCTGGAACGCAGCCTTGAGCACGGGGTTGGTGTCGTCTGCTCGAACCTCTTGGCCAACTCTTGGTCGGACAACGGCTTGGCGGCCGCGGGCCCTTCAGACTGCGCGCCCTGCTGAGCCTTGCCGCCCTTGCCTTTGCCAGACGTGGGCGCATGAAGCTTGGCAACTTTACAATGGTTGGTGAGAAGGCGGTCGTTCCACTCGTGCTGCCCGCACGCCGTGCAAGTCGACCACATGCGAGTGAGCGCCACGGGTTCACTGACATCTTGCCGCCTGTTCGAGCCAACGCTTGCAGCAATCAGCTGGGGCTGAAGCGTGGCCCGCCAAGCACCGCGCGGAGGCACAAGACAGTGGGCTCTGCCAACACGGTCTTGAGCCCAAGCTGCTCGAATGGCGGAGGAGGGTGGGACGAGGAAGGACGAGGGAGGAGGGGGGAGGAGGAGGGAGGACGACGGAAGGAGGGAGGAGAGGAGGGGGAGAGGGAGGAGGAGGAGGAGGAGGAGGAGGAGGAGGCGGAGGAGGAGGAGGACGAGGAGGAGGAGGAGGAGGCGGAGGAGGAGGAGGAGGAGGAGGAGGAGTGAGGGAAGCGGGACTCCGTAGCCATTTTGGCTCAAGCCATTTTGGTTCAAATAACACATTTCTCGAAGCAGCTGGCCAGGACAGCACGCTTCGAGCACCTGCCCACAGGTGGCTGCCAGAGCCTGGGCGTGTGCAGTAGATTGTTCACATTCCACTTCGGCTATCATTGCTTTTCCGCCTAATAGGACGGCGGCAAAAGTTTCGGCCCGCAGTACTATCCCCATGGCGTTCTTCTTGTCAAGTGCGCTAACTGTGGCTGTGGCAAAAACCAGTCGTGGTGGAAGTGGTGCAAGCACTGCAAAGGGCCGCTGGTGCTAGTTGAGACGCCGCCTGCTCGTCCTGCTCGCCCTGAGCGCGGCGCTCGTTCGCCAGCTGGGCGCCCTGAACCCGAGGAGTCGGCCAGGCGACCAGCAACCAGCCGCGGGCTCTGCGGCCGAGAGGGCCCCCAAGTGGCAGCAGAGGGTGGCGTCCGCCTCGGGTCCCCTTCGACATGGAGCCCGAGGTCTTCGGCGGCAGGGGCAGTGCACGGGCTGGAGCCAGGGGGGGGGCCGAGAAAGAGCGGCTGGCGAAGCTGGCCGAGCTCCTCACCATCTCTGGGGACACGTCGGCTGCGGACTCCTACGGGACCAACCTCGAGGAGCACCGCCGCGCCAAGCAGGACACTGGCCTCTCCGTCGGGCTGGCTAAAACCAAGTGCGAGCAGGCCGAGGAGCAGCTCCGCCAGTCCATTGCCAAATGCGAGCGCGTGGAACAGCTCCATGTGGACGCGGTTGAGGCGGACTCCAAAGCCTTGGATGAGGCCAGGGCCAAGTACCAGTCGGCGGTGCGTCGCTTGCACACGATCGTCATCGACCCAGAGTCTGAAGAACGCGGGCCCCCGAAGCTAGACCTGTCCAAGATCTTGGACGGCGCCGAATTCGAGCTGGACGACGGGGGGCTCTTTGGCTTGGAGCAGCTGGGCGACGTCGTGGGAGACGAAGGCCGCAAGGAAGCTGCTCCTCGGAAGGAACAGCTCCAGGAGCAATTCAAGCAGGCTGTGGGCTCCTTGTTCGGCGACCTCCGCACGAAGGCCACGGCTACCACGCAGGAGCAGGATGCCCAGGCCAAGCGGCTGGCGGCGAAGAGGGCACGGACCACGGCCTCTGAGGCCTCGGCTGCTGCCGCCAGCGGAGGTCCCGCAGCAGCTGGCGGGGCCCCAGCCCCACAGGCGCTAGAGGCCGCAGCCCCCGCGGGTGAGGCTGGCCAGTCGGCGGAGGGCACGGGGCCCAAGGCCAAGCCCAAGGCCATGGCCACCAGCGCGACCATCCAGGCTGCGAAGGCCAAGCTGGGCGCCAACCAAGAAGGGTGCGACTGGCGGAGGAGAGGACCCCCCAACGCGGGCTCAGCAGCCATTCAAGGACGACGGCCGCTGCAAGCCAGGAAAAACAGCGCCCCCCCCCCACCGAAAAAGCGCCCCCAGGAAAAAAATCAGAAAACAATGCGGGGACGCTTTCGACGTGGTCTAGAGCACGCAGATGATCGACCTTCGGTTTTGCGAGCGTCTCCGTCGAGTGCTTGGAGGGCGCGGTCACTCACTTTAGAACGTGCAGCGGGAGTTCGAGGATGGGATGGTGCAGAGCGCGACCATGCCCCTCGAGGCGGCCAGCTTCACCCACTACCTGAAGATGTCTCTGCATGGGATCCTGACCAGGTCACCTTCGACTACAACCATGGTCAGGGCGGAGACTACTGCTTTCCATACTGGGCCGCAGGAGGGTGGATGTTGCCTTGCCCCGAGTTCGGGGGAGGGTGGCTGACGCCTGCCTGGGGCTCAGACATCGACGACCAGTCAACGGGTGCAACGGCGGCGACCTCCTGGACTTCGTGTTCGGCAGCACCGCCAGCAGCGACGTGGGGATGGTCTACGTGGCCAACGGCAGCGGCTTCCTGGACATGGGATTCAGCAGCGCAGCCACCTGCCATGTGTGGGCAGCCACCACTGCTGGAGGTACCAGTCTTGAGGAGCAGCCTAGCACCACGCGTCGAGCGGCATATCCGTCGCTGGGCTCGCCGCTGGATCCATGATGTACAGGCTGGACCTGATCAAGGCGACAGTGATGCGTGGAAGGACTGGTGCGAGTCGTTCGCGGCCGAACAAGCGAGCCGCGCGTTGCCTGGGCGCTGCGAGTCCATGGGCAGACAACAGCGCATATGGCGAAGGACCTTATGCATCAGAGCGTGGCATGATGGCCGCCCAGCTCGGGCTGCCTTCATGACCTGGTTCAGGGGCTTGAACCAGACCCAGCAGCGTGCAGCGGCTGATATCCACCGCTGGGAATATGAGCTGCTCAGGCGGTGGATTGCCGACCCCGACCGCGAAGGGGAGCCGCCGCCCACTGGGCCGCCAGGCCGTCGGCGCGGAGGCCGCAAGACGCAGGCGAGCAGAGATCGAGCGCGCGGTGAGCATCATGACTCCACCTTCCTCCTCGGCATGATGATGACGCTGGCGATGCAGCGCGTGGCGCTGGGGGAGAGCTACCTCGGCAGCAGCCCGCGCCGCCCGCCCCGCGGCGGCCTGCTGCCAGCCGGCTGCCGCGCGCCGCCGAGCCTCAGGCGGCTCGCCCGCGTCGGCATCGCCAGGCTAGGGGACGCAAAAGGGTTGAATGGAGGCTTCTCTCAGTTGATCCCAACACCTGGTCGTCTTCCCAGGGCGCGCGTGAGTGGCAGCTGGCCCACGGGGCCGTGAGGCTCAGTTCTGGGGGGTCCAGGGGGCCCGTCTAGAGGCTGCCCAAGCCTCAGGGGCCTCACGATGGCTCACCCAGCGGGGCCTCCGCGGGGTATTCACGCCAGCCAATTGAACGGGAGGCCATGATCTGTCTACCAGTGCTGGGGCCATGACCGCTGCTGCCCATCATGTCAGGAGTCGAGGCCCCACCTTCAAGGAAATGGGGCTGAAAGGCTCCGCTGCAGGTCGCATCTCGGCGCTCAAGATTGTTGCCATCGCCCCGTCGGGGGTCATCTGGGTCACCATGTATGGGCATGGGGGGCTGGAGTGCACTGGGAAGAATCTGCCTCTTCTGGAAATCGTTGGGGCCTACTTGCAGGGGCGCGGGCGCCCCTGGATCATCGAGTGGGACTTCGACGCAGGGCCCGACAACCAGAGCCTCACTCGCTGGAGCCAACGTTCAGGAGCGAGCGTGGCTGCCCCGTCGCGCGCCACGTTCGCCGGGGGGAGTGGGCCGCCGCGCTGTCTAAGACTTCTTCGCGCTCTCGAGGGGGCTGGAGACGTGCATCGCCGACCTGTCCGCGGTCCTCGCACTCCTGTCCAACTCGCCCTCCGAGGCTCCTCGCTCCTTGCCGCTGTCAATGTTCGGGTGACCTGGAGAACTTTCCCCGCGAAGCCGCCTGTGGGCCCTGCGATGGGGGCCCATCCAGCATGCCTGGATCTGGGATGTGGGAGCTGATTTGTCAGATCGGTCCCTGGAATCCGCGCGGAGAGAAATGTTAGGCCATATGGAGGACGAACTGTGCAGTAGGTTCGACCTAAGTGATGGAACCGACGATTCGCAGACAGCAGGTACAACTCCAGGCGCTGCTGGCTCGGCGCTGGGAAGAGGGCACTTCTCCCAAGGCAAGGGCCTGGAGGGGCCTGCAGCCGATCT
Organism: Prorocentrum cordatum; assembly: GCA_963575745.1. Classification (NCBI taxonomy): domain Eukaryota; class Dinophyceae; order Prorocentrales; family Prorocentraceae; genus Prorocentrum; species Prorocentrum cordatum. The sequence continues at coordinate 81,881 of CAUYUJ010000828.1, forward strand.
TCCACAAGGTCCAGGGGCTCTGGAGGCATCCTGACTCTGACGGTGTTTGGAGGTCCCTGGATTGCTATTTCATGGGGATTCTGAATCTGGACACGTCGGTCTTGGGGCCCGATCTGGCAGCCGTGGGAGATGCGCCTTGGCTGCTGCATGTAGCGGCGATCTGCGGTGCGCCGGTCGACCAGGCAGTCGAAGGTATTGATCGAGTGGCCACGCGCGTTGCTCGCGAAGCTGCCCGCCTTCGTTTTCAGAAATGGCGGGCCCGGGGCCGCGATGCCGCGGCTGATGGGGGGAAAGCAACACACAGGGATGCCAAAAGCCGAGCCCCCCTGCCCCAACCCTTCGGCGATGGTGGCCCCCCTCTCCGAGGGGGCCGGGCGGTGGAGCACCCGTTGAGGGAATGGGGGAAGTTCTGCAGCGACCAGGAATCCACGATGTCCCCCGGTTTGCAGAGGGCTGCCTTGAGAGCGACCTTACCAGTGCCCACGCTTGATCAGCTTAAGGAAGCGCTGAGGCGGTTTCGCCGCGACGTCGGCCTAGGAGTAGACGGGGTTAACACTCGCAGCTGGCCCTTGCTTGACGATTTGTCCTCCTTCGCGTCATCGGTGTCCTCCTCGTCTGGGAAGATCGGCCTGAGCTACCCGAGAAATGGCAGAGTATCACAGTCTTTACGGGGAAGGCAGACGGTGAGGGGCTTCGCCCTATTGCGTTGATATGCAGCCTGATGAGAGTCTGGGCCAGGGTCCGCCAGGATTGAGCGAAGTCTTGGGAAGTCTGGGGAGTGAAAGGTAAGACGTGCGAGCGAGCGGGGTGGGAGCACGATACGTGCGCATACTTGGCTGACATATCCTCCTTCCTCAATGGCACGCTGTTCACTGACCTCTCTAAGTCTTACGAGAGGGCTTCTCACGAACAGTTGATCTCAGAGTCCTTTGCTACGGCCATGCCCATGCGCTTGGTATATGCGGCCTGTCAGCTGTACTGTGGACCGAGAGCGTTGAGCTTCCAAAGCAGTGTCAGTGACATCTTTCGGGCGGTCGGTATCATCTTAGCGGGGTGCTCGCTGGCGACGACGCTGGCGAAGGTCATGCTCTTCCGTCTGCTAAGCCAGTTACACGCAGAGCACCCCACGGCACACCTACGAAATGTCGTTGATGATGTGCATGCCCAGTGTATTGGAACCGAGAAGCACAGTACCCAGGAGCCCGTGGCGGTCGGAAAGAAACCTGTCCAGGGTTATAAAAGATGGAGTTGGTCCTGGCTGACAGTAAGTCCCACTACCTGGCCTCCACCCCATCCCTTTGTGGAAAGCTCCAGGAGGCCTGGGGCCGCCTAGGGCTCAAGTGGCAAAGTGTGACCAGGAACCTTGGTCCGATGCGACCTGTGCTCGAGTTCGCCGCGCAGGAACCCCTGCAGCTCGCCCCCGCAAAGGTCTCAAGCGCAGCTGGCGGCTTCGTCGGCTTCGGGGCCCCGCCCAGGTCCATGGAGTTCAACGTGCGGGCCCTCGAGCCTGCGCCCTCTGGGGGGCCTCCGTCACGGGCATCAAGGGAAGCCGTTTGCACAGGTTCGGGTAGCAGCTGTAGGTTCATTACACCCTGTCGAGGGGGCGGCCTCAGTAGGCCCCCGCCTCTACTCTTCCAGGGCTGGCCAGAAGATGGACCCCCAAGCCATCCATCACAAGGGCGTCGCCCCCTTCTGGGCCCAGGCCATTTGGGATGGTAGGCCCAATTTGAGCATCACGCAGCGTGTCCTTGAGTCGGCCTTCGAGGAACTCGTCCGTCGGAAGTTCTCTCGGGGGGGCCGCTCGGTCGCCGGTTCACGTTGTTATTTTAACTCTCAGGGACCTCGGTTGGCGCATTGAGAATGCTCGGTCTTTGCGCTCGGAGACGGGCGTGCCGATCGACCTGCTGGCGTTGGCCCCCGCGCAGGTTGGATGGCTGGCTCAGCGCGCCTCTCGTGTTCGGTCCGATGATGTGGCCCTCCAGGCGCGTTCGGGTTCCCAGATTTGGTCCAGGCCCGTCACGTGGAAACCTCTCCTGGGTCTGCTGGAAGGGCCCAAGGAGGCCACGGCTGGCACGACGGCGCCCTGGGAACCCCACAACCAGGAGCTGTTGAGGAGTTGCGTCTCTCAGTGCCACTGGCCCAGAGAGAGATTGCACAGGCGCGGGTATGTGGACCAACCCCTGTGCAAGTGTTCTGGGTCAGCCGCCCTGAAGATGGGGGACTTTCAGGCAACATTTTCACCGACGGCTCGGTCCTCGACCCATCCAATCCGTTGCCAGCGCGTGCTGGATGGGGGCTGGCCATGGTGGACGATAACGTTTTTTTCCCCTCGCGGGTTGCTATGGGGCCGTCCCATGGGAGATGGCCCCGTGGCAGACGGCCGAAGATGGGGAGGACTATGCCATGTATATGGCCGCCCTCGGATGTGTGACGGGACCCGCGACGTATCACGTTGACTGTGCAGCCACTGTCAGTGCGGCAAGATCCCCCAAGTTCGCGGTCAGTGCTGCTTGTAGTCGTGCTCATTTGTGGTCTCGCTTCTTCCACGTCGACGACGGGGAGCCCCCCCCCTTTTGGTGAAAGTCCGAGCTCGTTCGTCGCTGGTCGGTGTCGAGCGTGGGCTTTCGACCCCGTTACATAAGCGTGGCTCGGATGAGGCTGATTAGTTGGCCAGGCTCCGCGCCAGTTGTCACCCTCCGACGACCCAGGCTGCGCTGAAGCTTCGAGTCCTGGAGTCTGTAGTTCGCCGGGCTGCCCGTTGGGCTGGTGAGCATGAGGCCTGGAGGGCGGATAGAGAGCTGCAAGACTGCGATGATCTCTCGGGGCCCGATGGGGTCGGTAAGGGCCGAGCCCGTCCCCAGCTGTTGGCCTTGCCGAGGATTCGGAGTGGGGCCCGTCCGTTTGTCTTGTCCGATCCGCAACAGAATTTGTCGCCCTCACCGACGTGCTCGGTCATGCGCTTCGCAAATCCACGGCGTTTGGGCCTGATGGTGAGCGTGTCGTTGGTGGTGTGGGGGGGGGGGGGCGTTTTGGTGTGCACGAAGTGAAGGGGTTACAATTGGGGGGCGGTTAAATCCCTGAGCCGCCCCTGCACCCTACCCACGGTAGCCTTGAAGAGGCAGTTGCACCGTGTCGGAAAAAAAGGTTTTTTTCCATCTTGGGCCCCGCAATATAAGGGGTGGACGATAGGCCCAATGAGGCCTGCCACCCCCTCGGACGTGTCCATCCTGGCTACCACGTCTTCGGTCGATCTCTCCCTGGGCGGTGGGAGGTGGGGGTCGTGGTCGCCGTCGTCGTGGGGTGAGCGACGGAGTAAGGCTGAGTGTGCGGCGCGATTCGGCCCCACGCCTGAACAGTTGGCGGAGGAGGCTGGCCGCCTCCACAGGGAGGATGAAGAGGCCAAGGAAACGAATCGGGCGGCCAAGCAGGCTAGCCGCTGACGCTCCTTGGGGCTCTCTCTCTCTCTCTCTCTCTCTCTTTCTCTCGCTACCCTCCCTGCTGGTGGCGTAAGTGGCCGGCGCCCCCGAGAGCGCCACCCAGCGGGAGGGGTCATCTTCTTTGTGATGGCTGAAGTGTGTCACTGACCTCCTCCGCCATGGGAAATAAACATAGAAATAGAGGAGGGAGGGAGGGGGGAGGCAGGGAGGGAGGAGGAGGAGGGGAGGAGGGAGGGAGGGAAAAGGAGGAGGGAAGGAGGAGGAGTGAGGAGAGAGGGAGGAGAGGAGCACAGGCCAGGGCTAGCGGCCAGCCGATCGGAGCTGACGCTAGGAGGGTGGAGCGAGGAGGAGGAGGATGAGGAGAAGGAGAGGGAGGGCTAGCGTAAACCCACGACCCGTCCACGATATTGCAATACGCCCTCCCTCGAAATGCCCCCTTCATAAGCCCAATACTTGGATTCACTCTCCCTGAGAGAAGCGCCCCGTTGGAAGACAATCGTTTTAAAGTCCTGAGCTGACGCCGCGAATCACAATTACTGCTGCGTCTTGACGATCCCGACTCGTGCCAGAACACCAGTCCTGGGACGTCAACACCGCGAATCAACGTCCGTATTGCGTCTTGACAGTCCGGCACCGTGCCAACACACCATGTATGGGACAATCGCTATATTTGAAACGGCTGGGAACTCTGAAAACGAACGCGCGTGGCGCTAAAACTAACGCCACACTGTGAGAAGTAGCCGCCCTCCAGCTGAATCTCTTGCACATTGTTGAAACGAATGTGCGCGGCGCTATTGCGAGAACCACATGTTGAAAACCAGCCGCCCTCCATCCGTGAAAGCCTTGCATCATTTCAAGACGAATGCGCGCGACGCTGGGGCGAGAACCACATACTGAAAATGGCACACCGTCCATCAGTGAAGCTCGAGCATGCTTGGTTAAGCAGATGTGCGCGGCGCTAAGGCGAAAACCCCATTTTGAAAGCGGCCTGTCCTCCATCTGACAAACTCTTGCCGATTATTAAAACGATCGCACGCGGAACTAAAGCGAGAACCAAACTTTGAAAGCGGCCCGCCCTCCATCCGTGAGACGGTTGCAGCTTTCAGGTTTCAAAATCATAAGTGGTGAGGAAGTCTCAGGCGGAACGCCTGGCCCGCCCTTTCGACCCGCCTCGGGGTGCGGCAGGGAGGAACAACTGATGAGGAAACAAATCAGAGATGGGGCAGGGGGGAGGAGGACGGGGAGCAGGAGGAGGGGAGGAGGAGGAGGAGGAAGAGGAGGAGGAGGAGGAGGAAGAGAAGGAGGATAAGGAGGAGGCGATAAGAGGGACGATGGGGAGCGGGAAGGAGGGCGACGAAGGGGGAGGAGGGGGAGCAAGGAGGGGGGAGCAGACCGCGAGCCGCCAAGCGCGAGCAGCGCTGCGCCCCTCGCGGGCCCCCATGGGAAGAGCGCGGCGGCCGAAGCTCGCTCGCCCCCCCCCACCAGCGCCACGGAAGCGTCGGTCTCCCCTCCTCCTCATCCTCCTCGTATTGTTCGTATTATTCTTCTTGTGAGTAGTATGCACAATCTTCTTATTAATATGCTTATGATTCGCCCTCTTCTTCCTCTTTGTCTTGTTATTCCTCTTCTTCCGTTCAGTATTACTAGTATTCCTCCTCCTCCTCCTCCTCTTTCTCCTCCTCCTCATCCTCCTCCTCCCCTCCTCCTCCTCCTCTCCTCCTCCTCCTCCTCCTCTCCTCCTCCCCCCTCCCTTCCCCCCTCCTCCTCCTCCTCCTCCTCCTCCTCCTCCTCCTTCTCTTCCTCTCCTCCTCCTCCTCACCCTCCTCCTCCCCTCCTCCTCCTCCTCCTCCTCTTCCTCCTCCTCCTCATTTTCCTTCTCCTCCTCCCCTTCCTCCTCCTCCTCCTCCTCATCATCATCTTCCTCCTCCTCCTCCCCCTCCTCCTCCGCCTCCTCCTCCTCGTCCTCCTCCTCCTCCTCCCTCCTCCTTCCTCCGTCCTCCTTCCTCTTTTCTCCTCCTTCCTCCTTCCTCCTTCCTCCTTCCTCCCTCCTCCCTCCTCCCTCCTCCCTCCTCCTCCTCCTCCTCCCTCCTCCCTCCTCTCTCCTTCCTCCTTCCTCCTGCCTCTTTTCTCCTCCTTCCTCCTTCCTCCTTCCTCCTTCCTCCTTCCTCCTTCCTCCCTCCTCCTCCTCCCTCCTCCCTCCTCCCTCCTCCCCTCCTCCCTCCTCCTCCCTCCTCCCTCCTCCCTCCTCCTCCTCCGTCCTCCCTCCTCTCTCCTCCCGCCTCATTTTTCCCTCCTCCCGCCTCCCGCCTCCCCCCCCCCTCCCCCTCCCCCCCCCCCCTCCCCCTCCCCCTCCCACTCCCCCTCCCCCTCCCCCTCCTCCTTCCCCTTCTCCCCCCTCCTCTCTCCTCCTTGGCCAGGATCGGGGCATTTGCGCATCCTTCTCGTCGCGTCGAAGGAGGTCCAAGGAACCCGCGCTGCGACAACATCTGCCGCACGGCGGCAAACGGGTGTTCAGCGACGTCCGTCATTCGTGGAATCCGTCCTCGTTGAATGATGTGTTGTCGTCGGGGCACGCGGGCGGGCATCCGTGGTATGCTTCTGGCCTCATGTCATCCAGCCCCGAACGCTCGGGAGCTCGACGTGAATGCGCCTTGCGCGATCGTTTACAGTGGCAATAGGCTGCATCAAGCTCTCTTCAGGCTGGGGGTGAGGATTGCGACGGCGACGGGCAAAGGGAGGCGGGAGGAACAGGGACGTGGAAGGGGAGATGGGGGAGGAAGGCAAACCGCGGAACACGGAGGATGGCAATGATGATGACGACGATGATGGTGACGGTGATGGGTGATGACGATTATGATCTTGATTTGGATAGCGATTATGAGTACAATGATGATGGTGACGATGATGATGATGATGATGATGATGATGATGATGATGATGATGATGATGATGATGATGATGATGATGATGATGACGAGGCTGATGCTGCTGATGCTGCTGGTGATAGTGGTGATAATGATGGTGATGATGATGGTGATGATGAGCCTGCTGACGATGCTGCTGCTGATTATGATGATTCTGGTAGTGATGGTGATGATGAGCCTGCTGACGATGACGATGGTGACGATGGTGATCATGGTGATGTCCATGATGATTGTTATGATGATGCTGTGATGACCACAATGACAATGACAAGGGCAATGACAATGCTGCTGATGACGACGATGAAGATGGTGATGATGACTATTAGCATGATGACGATGACGATGATCAACATCATCATCATCATCATCATCATCATCATCATCATCATCATCATCATCATCATCATCATCGCCGAGGAGGATGAGCAAGACGAGGAGGACAATGATGATGACGACGACGTGGGCGACGACGAGGATCAATAGGATGAAAAAGAACACATTCGGGCTGCTGAACAAAAAAAAACGAGACGTAGAGAACGACATTGTTTTGTCTAACCCGAGACGTGAAATCCGAAGGTAGGGCAGTAACACCCCAAGGAACACCTGAGCGGCTCGCCACCAAAGAAGCAACGGAGCACATGCAAATCTAAGGAACTTCCGAGCCCCATTTCAACAAGCTGACTGCAGCAGGGCAAGCACGAGGAGGACAGGGACGCGCCAATCGAACGAGGAGGGCACGCACAACCCCTGACCTCTTGCTGGCCAGTGGCTGAGCACCGGCCATCAAGAGGTGAGGAGGAGGGAGGGAGTGAGGGAGGAGGAGGAGGAGGAGGAGGAGGAGGAGGAGGAGGAGGAGGAGGAGGAGGAGGAGGAGGAGGAGGAGGAGGAGGAGGCGGAGGAGGAGGAGGAGGAGGAGGAGGAGGAGGAGGAGGAGGAGGAGGAGGAGGAGGAGGAGGAGAGGAGGAGGAGGAGGAGGAGGAGGGGAGGGAGGAGGAGGGGGGGCAGGAGCGGGCGAGGAGCGGGCGCGCCGCCGGGCCTCGCGCCCACCACGCTGCGGCGCGACGCGCCGGCCGCGTCCCCTATCGGGAGCGGCAGCGGCCGTCGGCCGGGCAGGCTCCCCCCCTCTGAGGGGGCCCTGGGACACACAGGTCAGTGGCCACAAAAAGATATGTGCCCACGTTTTCTGGGTGCTTGCCTTCCCCCGCACTGCCCATCTGTTTTCCCCCATCTTCTGGGGAATCGACGATTCATTTTGTGTCTGTGTCCGTTTTTGTTCCCTCCGGACCCTCCCCCTGGTGACGTCACGGCTCGCGCGTGGGCGCCGCTGGGCCGTGGCCGGTGACGGGGAGCTCTCAGACGGCGCCCGCGCGCGCGTCGTGGCGGTTCGTTCGGCCCCCGTCGCACCCCGCCCTCGGCCCCGCCCCCCCCTGGGAACGGCCGCGATGGCAAGGGAGGAAGAAGAAGACGACGAGCCCCAGTCCCCGAGCCACGGCGCCCTGGGCCCAGCCGTCACCGTGTCCATCGGTGCTTCCGCACCGCAGAACGCATCCCTGGAATCGGCGGCGACGATAAGGGCGAACAGCCCAGGCGCAGGCATTACACGTATTCGCCCGGAAGCCTTTTCGAAGACATCGATCATTGGCGCACCTGAATGCTCTCCCCTGGGCTATTCGCCCCTATCGTCGCCTCTGGTGGAACACCTTCGCTGGCGTCGCCGGCGCGCCACCGCCGCGCGAACCTACCGAAAATCTCGGGGGGGGGGGGGGCACATCGTCTGCGTCCGCCGGCTTCCGCAAGCAGAGGAGACCACGCGTCCCTCTCGCCGCCTGCCGCCGAGAGAAAGAGGTGTCAACTTCTTCGACTCGCGGAAGGGCGAGGACCTCTCTGGAGCGCGCCGTGTGCGCGAGGCCAGGGAGAGCAACCGGGCCTTCACGATGTCGTGCTCCGTCTTCGCTAGCATCGCCTTCCTCTCCTTGATCTCATCCTTGGCCGCAAGAGAAGGAAGGGGCCCATGAGGGAGGAGGTGGAAGGGGGGGAGGAAAACATAATACTTCTACTTCGCGCGCGCGGGGCGGCCCCTGGGGGTCCCCGGACGAAAAGTACCCTGGGCGATCCCCGGCAGACTCGGGTCAGAGATGGTTTCCCTCCTGGGCGCCGCCCCCGTGGCCCTCCAGAGAGCCCCAAGAAGGGCCACGAGGCCGCCAAGAGCCCTCCAAGATGGTTCAAGAGTGCTCCGAGATGCCACACGATCGTTCCAAGACGCCCAAGATGGCCCCCAGACGCCCCAAGAGGCCTCCAAGAGCACTCCCCAGAGGGCCCCAAGAGGCAAAATTCATTACTTTTCCTTAGGTTTTGGGCAGATTTTGGCGTGTCCATCTTTTCGGCTTCCCGACGCCCCAAGACGGCCCAAGAGGCCCCCAAGATCGCCCCAAGAGGGCCCAAGAAGCTCCCAAGAAGGCCCCAAGATGGCCCAAGAGGGCTCCAAGACGGCCCCAGAGGCATCCAAGACGGCCTAAGAGGGGCCCAAGAGGGCCCCAAGCGATGCCCCAAAGGGGGAACACAAAACAAAACTTCGAGCCCTCGGCCTTCAGAAGCCCCCAGGAAGCCTCAAGAGGCCCCTGAGAGGGCCCAAAAGCCCTCAAGAGGCCCTCAGGAGGCCGGCCCCGAAGCGACGCTGAAGAGGCCTCCCAGCGGCCCCAAGAGGCTCAGTCATGCGAAGTGGGCCGGCGGAGTGAGCGAAGCGATTCAATAAATACACACAAATAGCCGGGTTCTTCATAGTTTCCCATCATATTCCGGGTTTTTGTCTTCCCCCCTCTTCCCATATTTTCCCATGT
>CAUYUJ010000828.1:96078-108891 GCA_963575745.1 Prorocentrum cordatum
GCCCCTGCCGGCCCTCGGGGCCGTCGAGAGGCGCCTCGGGATGAGGCACCGGCCCCAGGGAGTGGGTCGAGACCCCTGGGGGTCGACGTCACGACGACATCACGACGTCGGGGGGGCTGGGGCCCCAGACAGGAAGTCGTTGCACAGTGGATGCGTCAGCCGTGTGGTGGCCGCCACGGTGTGAGCTTCGTGGTGGGCGCAGCATGCGTGGTGCCAGCCATGGTATAAGCTTCGTGGTATAAGCTTCGTCGTGGGTGCCAGCTTCGTGGTGGGTATAAGATTCGTGGATGCGTCAGCCGTGTGGTGCCCGCCACGGTGTGAGCTTCGTGGTGGGCGCAGCATGCGAAGGTGCAGGCCTGGAGGCGTCCGCGAGGTGGCCGCGGGGCGGCGGCGTGGCGACGTCTCGCGAGGCCCGCCCGGCGCACGAGGCAGGCCACGAGGCGGCCAAGAGCCCCGCTGGGCCCGCCCGAGCACTTAGGAAGAGGTGTGCCAGCCAGCGCTGACCCCACGCAGTGATCTCTTGCAGGCTGTGCGCTGCGATCCAGGTGGTGCAATCTAGGCAGTGCAAGCCAGGTGGTGCCATGCGTGTGATGCGATAGATGTGGCGCGGAGCGATGCACAGCAGCCCAACGCAACACAAAACAAATATCGAGCGATGCAACGCAATGCAAAGAACTGCATGGCCATGCAAAGCAATGCAATGCAAGGCAACGTGAAGCGACGCGACGCAGAGCAGAGCAACACGATGCAACGCGGTGCAGAGCACCACACAGCGCAGCAATGCGATTGCCACGCGATGCAAAACGATGCGAAAGAAATGCAAAGTGGTGGCGACGGACCGCGGCGACAGGCGGCGACGAGCCGGCCGGACTGCCACCAGGACCACTCGCCTCAGAACGCACGCCAGCACCCCTAAGTGCAAGCACTCCGTGGGGACCAAGGAGTCCCCAAGTGCGATCACTGTCTGGGGAAACGCCTCAGAAACGTAAACGTTCGGAGCTCCGCGCGGAGCTCCGAAAGTCTATGACTACGTGGGAAGCTGAAGAACCTGGCAGAGAAACCCAGAACCGAATTGATAAGTTGGATCGGAGATCGACATAACTCGGATCGGAGGAAATCGGCAGTCGAGCGGGGGAGAAATCGAATCGGCGGAAATGGGCAGGCCAGTATGCCCATTGAGAAATCGGAATCGAAATGGGAATCCGAAGCCGAATCGGAATCGGAAGCCATCGAAATCGAATCGAATCGGATCGGAGGAGTCGGAATGAGCTCTGCCTTGTCTCAGGGCGTCAGGGGGTGCAGAAGGTCTCTCTGGCAGAGCGCGGCTCCCCGGTGGCGCGCGCCCGGCCGTGCCGAAGCTGCTCCCGCTCCCGCGGCGCCGGCTCCGAGCGACCCGGGTGGCCGGCCGATCTCGGAGGCCTCTCGGAGCTGCCACTGAACGGCTCCGAGGTGACTGAAAGTCAGGTGCGCGACGAAGAGAACTGGGTCTCACGCACGATGGCATAGCTGAGTTAGGAGGAGGAGGAGGAGGAGGAGGAGGAGGAGGAGGAGGAGGAGGGAGGAGGAGAGGAGGAGGAGGAGGAAGGAGGAGGAGGAGGAGGAGGAGGAGGAGGAGGAGGAGGAGGGCGGTGGTTGACGCGGGCGGCCAGCGCGGCACACCGCGTGGAGGATGAGGGCGCTCCGCGACCTCGCGCGGGAGGCTTTCTGCGCGAACGTCCGCGCAGTCGACCCCCAAAAATTCTTCCGTCCCCTCCCCCTCCCCCTCCTCCTCTCCTCCTCCTCCTCCTCCTCTCCCCTCTCCTCCTCCCTCCTCCTCCTCCTCCCTCCTCCTCCCTCCTCCTCCTCCTCCCCCTCCTCCTCCTCCTCCCTGGCCCAAGGTGTCCCCAGGAGTTCCAGGGAGGCCCCCGCTGCCGAGCACCTCCTCACGAGGCCCAGAGGGCCCCAGGGGCTCCAACTCGACGCCAAAGACGCCTTGGGTCGAGGACTCCTTTAGCACCCCCCGATGATGGACACCCAGCTTTCGGATTCTCAGACCCCCGACGTCATGATTCTTTCATGACGTCGACCCCCCGGGATCTCGACCCATTCCCGAGGACCGGTTTTTATCCTGAGTCGTTTTTGACGGTCCCGAGGGCCGGTAAGAGCCCCCAGAGGCCGAAAGAAGCTAAAAAACCTCCCGTCGTCATTTTTGTCATGACTCGCGGGGTCTTGGTTCCCGATTGCATTTCGGGCCAGCGCGTCTTTGCGCTGGCTCGAAGCTGTAATGAGGGCGTGCCCGAAGGAGGGCAGCCAACTAGACAGATAGCCCCTGTTGGGCTGCCTCTCCTCAGGAGGAGGAGGAGGAGGAGCAGGAGGAGGAGGAGGAGGAGGTAGAGGGAGGAGAGAGGAGAGAGGAGGGGCAGGGATTAGGGAGGAGTAGAAGGAGCAGGAGGGAGAGGAGGAGGAGGAGGAGGAGGAGGAGGAGGAGGAGGAGGAGGAGGAGGGAGGAGGATGGGGAAGGAGCTCCAGCGTCTCAAGAGAGCAGTCCACAATGACCACGCCTATCGCCGGACAGCCACGCTGTGGCGGATAGTGAGCTCAGCTGCCATGCACGTAGCATCGACGGTTTCGAAATGTCCATCGGGTGTCTTAAACGTTCTAGGCTGAGATGTGCATTCCCTCCGCAATCTTCGCATGGAACATGCGATCGAGGAGGAAGGGAGGAGAAGGATGAGGAGGAGGAGAAGGAAGAGGAGGAGGAGGAGGAGGAGGAGGAGGAGGAGGAGGCGGAGGAGGAGGAGGAGGAGAGGGAGGAGGAGGAGGCGACGCGAAGGAGGCAAGACAGGAGACGGCATCAGAGAGGATAGAAAAAGACGGAGGCGCAGCGGGGGGGGGGGGGCGGGAAAAGGACGGGAATCTCCTAGAGCCCTACCTCCTCATGCTCCTCCTCTTTCCTCCTCCTCCTCCTCATCCTCCTCCTCCTCCTCCTCCTCTTCCTCACCCTCCTTCTCCTCCTCCTCCTCTCCTCCTGCTCCTGCTGCTCCTCCTCCTCCTCCTCCTCCTCCTCCTCCTCCTCCTCCTCCTCCTCCTCCTCCTCCTCCTCCTCCTCAGGAGAGGCAGCCCAGCTGGGACCATCTGTCCAGTTGGCGGCCCTCCCTCGGGCACGCCCTCATTGCAGCAAGCTTCGAGCCAGCGCCAAGACGCGCTGGCGCGACATGCGATCGGGAACCCAGACCCCCGCGAGTCGTGGCAACAATCACGACGGGAGGTTTTTTTTCGCTACTCTCCGAGGCGGACAGGGATCTCCTAGAGCCCTACCTCCCCCTCCTCCTCTTCCTCCTCCTCTTCCTCCTCTTCCGTATGCGCCTCCTCTTCCGCCTCCGCCTCCTCCTTCGCCTCCTCCTCCTCCTCCTCCTCCTCCTCCTCCTCATCATCATCATCATCATCATCATCACCATCAACATCACCATCATCATCACATCATCACATCATCACCATCACCATCACCATCATCACCATCATCATCATCATCATCATCATCATCATCATCATCATCATCATCATCATCATCATCATCATCATCATCATCATCACCATCACCATCACCATCACCATCACCATCACCATCATCATCACCATCAAAATCACCATCATCATCATCATCATCATCATAGGGAGACGACGACGGCTGCGACGACGACGCGACGACGCCGAAGCCGACGGCCCTGCTCGAGGGAGGGCGGGCGGGCCCGCCTCGAGAAACTTGGCCTCGGCGGTGAGGCCACTCAGCCGCTTCTTCATGTTGTTCAGGATCTTCACCGTTCTGCCGGACCTCCTGCGAGCGCGTTCCGCCTCCGCCTCCTCCTCCTTCTCCTCCTCCTCCTCCTCCCGATCCATGCGATTCCCGTCCCTCCTCACATCCTCGTCGTCCTCCCCCCTCTTCCTTCCCCTTTCTGCTCCTCCGCCCTCCCCCTCCCCGAGCTCCTGCACCCCCCACTCCTCGCCCAAGATTCGTCTCCATCTGGGCCTGCCCTGTCTTCCCGATCCTGCTCGTCCTCTTCCCCTCCCTCTCCTGCTCCCGTCCCTGTTCCTTGCTTCCCGTCGTCCCCGTAGAGTAGAATCAAACTCCTGCACTCCTCATCCAACTCCCTTCCTCCTCCATGATCTCCTGCTTCCCATCTCTTATCGGGTCACCTATTCCTCCTCCTTTTACCCCTCGCCCCTGCTCCTCATTCCGTCATCACCTTCTTCAGCCTGTTCCTGCTCTTGTTCCTTCTCCTCGGGCTCCCGGCCTGAAGCAATTCAAGCCAACTCGCCCAGGGAGACCACTGCCCAACCCTGCCCAGGCAGCAGAAACGGATAACAAAACACAACTCAAAAGAATCGTCGTAAGAAGAAGACTCGCCGTCGTCATCGTCGCCTGTGTCGCAGTCGCCGGTGTCGCCGCCGACGCCGCCGCCGACGTCGACGTCGTCGCCGCTGCTGTCGTCGCAGTCGTCCTCCTCGTCACTGTCGTTGCCGTCGTCTGCGCTGATCGTCGCAGTCGTCGTCGCTGTGGTCCTGGGGTGGCCGGAGGCCTCTGGCTGTCTCCGGCAGAGGTCCGCGGCGGCGGCGGCCCCTGGACGCCCGCGGACGTCTCTGTGGGACCCAAGATGCGCCTCCAGAGGCGCACAGGTCATCCTCTTCTCCTTCTCGTCCCGCCTGGTGAGGTGCTCATGCTGAGGACCTTCCTGGAGCCACTCGCTCCGCTCCTGCGTCGATGCTGCGTCGAACGTCCGTCGACTGAAGCCGAACTCGAGCCGTGCATGAGTTGAGCTAGTCTAGCTGATGTCGAATTACAAGTGGGTCCCAGGGAGATCCCCAAAGCAAAACATCGTCGGGGATCTTCTGACCCAGGTCAATCCAGACCTGGGTCACTCAGGCCTTGCAGGATCCTGCAAAATCCTGCGCCCAGGCCCGGGTCGATGCGAAGGATCCTGCAAGATCCTGCAGGGTCCTGCACCCAAACCCGGGTCCATGCGACCCTGGCCCTACAGGATCCTGCAAGATCGGGCGCTCTGGCTGACCCCCGTTTGCACTGACCCCCGCCTCTTGAGCCCCACCATCGAAATCATCCCCCTCGCCCGGAAGGAGGACGGCCCCGGGAGGCCGTCCTCTTCTGCCCCTCGCCCGGCCCAAGGCGGCGCCCGAGCGCCGAGATTTCCTCTCCCAGCTCCGGCCCAGGGACGCTCGATTCTCCGATCAGTGGGGGTCCCGACACGGTGCGGTGACAGACCGTGCGGTGACCTCGAAATCCCCAAGACCTCACCGCACGGCCCGTCACCGCACGGTCTCGGGACCCTGGAGGCCCCCGTCGCCCGAGACATCCTCGGAAAAGGACTCGAGTCCCAAAACCGCGCGATGGCCCCGAACCCCCACCGACTCACCACACGGTGTGGTCACCACCCACCACCCCGTTTGGGGGCCCCCGAGATGAAACTTGATCCTTTCGGACTGGGGCCCGCGGAAGGCTCGATCAGCTCCGCAGGGCGGTGCGCTTCCATCCCGAGTTGCGAGCCGACGCGAATCAGCAGGCCGCCAGTGAGAGTCACCGATGCAGCAGCTCCCCGGACCTCTCCCATGGCCCAAAGATCCGACGTCGTGTCTTTTTCAATACGGAGTCCCCAGAAGTCTCGACCCACTCCCCAGGACCGGTGTTTCGTCCTGAGTCGTTGTTCGACGCTCCCGCGGCCAGGCGGGGGCCCCTGGAGGCCGAGAACTGAAGCAAACATCGACGCCCTGATTTTGTTCGGTACGTTGGGCCTCTCCTGTGGAGCGCCCTGGCCGGGATCTCTCGAGAGCCCGGCCGTGGAGACGAGGGCTCTTAATAGGCCTGCCACGAACATGTTCTTAGCAGCTCTCGCTTTCTGATAGGCCTGCCACGAAAATGCTCTTCGAAGCCACACATCTTCTCAGAACAAAAGGGGTGCTCTTAGAACCTAAACCCATTCTATGTCGGCAGAGCAGGATCGGCCAGAAATGTTCTACGAGCACTTCGTGCAGACCACAAAAGACTAGCAGACAAGTCTTTGGTGGGCCTATAGGCCAGCCGGGACGCTTCGCCACTGCACGACGTACGGGGTTAACAGAAGTTCCGACACATTCACCAGGCTTTCCCCTCACGAGTAATTAGTCTTTCGACCGTCCCAGGGCAAGGCGAGGACCCCCCAGAGACCGAGAACGTTCCGAAACCTCCCAGCGAGATGTTGCACGACGCGAGCCCGTCTGGGCGTGTGCCTCTCCCCCCCGTGCTTCGTCAAGCAGTGCCAAATAAACCACTCCCCTTCCGACCCTCCCCCCTCCCTGACCTCCCCTCCCCTCCCTCGCGCCCCCTTCCCGACCCGACCCCCCCTTTTCCTCGTCCTTCCCCTCGCCGCCCCCCACCCCCCCTTTCCCTCGCCCTCCCCCCCCTCTTTTTCGACTTCTTTCTCTGAGACGCCTGGTTGTTGTGGCTGGGGGTGGGAGGCGACGATCAGGGGGGGACTGGGCACAGAGAGGGAAGCATCGACCTGTAATCGGCGACGCATCGCTGATAGATCGGCGACAGACCCCCGGCAGCAACCCCGCACGCTCCTGGGCTGGGTGGTGCTATCAGGCAGGCACCCATCGGCGATCCACGGGCGAGTTGGGGTCGATGCGCCCGCCACCCGTTGTGTTAAGTCGGGCGCGTCCTCCTACAAGGCCGATCGTTGACGACAAATTTTAAATCCGCCGGCGCCGAAGGCCCGCAGTTTCCTGTTCAAGTTGCAACCTCCTGTTTCCATTGTTACAGTTCTGCTCCTTGCTGCTTACTGTTCCTTGTTGATGGACCGCGCGAAAAGGGGGAGGCCCAAACGGGTAGGTTTAGCACGCCCTGAGTGTGTTGTCTGAATTGCTGGGGTGGGTAAAAATTCACACGCCTCACGCAGATCGGCGGAGTCAGGGTCCGAAAACACCGGGGATTTGCCACATTTCTGAAATTGGCTGGCACCCCTCACGCAGATCGGCGGGGTCAGGGGCCAACAACACATGGGATTTGCCACATTTCTGAAATTCGCTGGCACTCCTCAAGCAGATCGGCGGGGTCAGGGTCCAAAAACACATCGGATTTGCTACATTTCTGAAATTCGCTGGCACCGCTCACGCAGATCGGCGGGGTCAGGGTCCAAAAACACATGGGATTTGCCACATTTCTAGAATTTGCTGGCACTCCTCACGCAGATCGGCGGGGTCAGGGTCCAACAACACATGGGATTTGCCACATTTCTGAAATTCGCTGGCACCGCTCACGCAGATCCGTAGGGTCAGGGTCCAAAACCACAAGGGATTCGCCACATTTCTGAAATTCGCTGGCACCCCTCACGCAGATCCGTAGGGTCAGGGTCGAAAAACAAACAGGTCCCGACACTGCTTCACGGCGGCGTCCAGACCTCATGATTTAGCTCTTGCATCCCCCATTATCCGAGACAGGGGGCCGGCGGCATGGGGTGAAACCCTTACGGATTTACACCAAAAAACAAAATATCAAAACAAACAAAAAAATCAAAAATGCTTAAAATCGTTCCCAGACTATTTGATGTATTAATTCCCTACCTAGGCTCTGCCTAGAGGGTTCTTACTCTCTTAGCTTAAAGGGGCCGGGCAGTGCAAAGCGCCCCGGGCGGTTCCCCCAGTCCCCGCCCCGCGGTTCCCCCAGTTGCGCCCCCTGGGTTCACCCAGCTTAGCTTAGCTTCAGCTTAGCTTCAGCTTAGTTTTAGCTTAGCTCTAGCTTAGCTTTAGCTTAGCTTTAGCTTAGCTTTAGCTTAACTCCAGCTTAGCTTTAACTTAGCTTTAGCTTAGCTTCAGCTTAGCTTCAGCTTAGCTCTAGCTTAGCTCTAGCTTAGCTTCAGCTTAGCTTTAGCTTAGCTTCAGCTTGGCTCTAGCTTAGCTCTAGCTTAGCTTTAGCTTAGCGTCATCTTAGCTTCAGCTTAGCTTCAGCTTAGCGTTAGTTAGCTTAGCTTCAGTTTAGCTCTAGATTAGCTTTAGTTTAGCTCTAGCTTAGCTTTAGCTTAGCTTTAGCTTAGCTTCAGCTTAGCTTCAGCTTAGCTTTAGCTTAGCTCTAGCTTAGCGCCAGCTTAACTCCAGCTTAGCTTTAGCTTAGCTCTAGCTTAGCTTCAGCTTAGCTTTAGCTTAGCTTCAGCTTAGCTTCAGCTTAGCTTTAGCTTAGCTTCAGCTTAGCTCTAGCCTAGCTTTAGCTTAGCTCTAGCTTAGCGTTAGCTTAGTTTTAGCTTAGCTTTAGCTTAGCTTGAGCTTAGCTGTTTCTTAGCTTTAGCTTAGCTTTAGCTTAGCTTTCGCTTAGCTTTGACTTAGCTTTAGCTTAGCTTTAGCTTAGCTTTAGCTTAGCTCTATCTTAGCTTTAGCTTAGCTTTTCGGTTACTACTAATGCTGCTTTCCTAGGGGCTCCAACTCCTAGGTAGGGTCGCACTGGGATAATTTTGAATATCCCTCCTGTAGAGGGACACGCCCGACTTAACCCTTGTGCCTTCAGTCGGACCTGGGGCAGAAGACCATCCCTCGAGAACGTGAGGCCCTCCGCCGGGGTCAGAGGCACCATCCTTCAGGGTACCCGTCCCCAGGATGCACACGAATGCACAACAGATGCGAAGAACATCAGGGTACCCCCCCCCGAACCGACCTCGATCGTAGATCCTCGCAGTTCACGCAGGAATCGCGCTCTCGCGTGGGGCTTCCTCGGAACTTCTTCAAGCACCTCGCCCTCGACGCTCAGGCATCGCGCTGTCGCTCTGGTTGCTTTGCTGCACGATTTTTCCTTGGGAATCGTGCCACCGCTCGAGACCTCCTCGCGAGACTTCGGTCCGACCGTAGCACCCCCCCCCTATCGTTGCCCCTGAAGCGCGGCGCCCCGGTCTGTTTAGTGGAACGAACGCTGACATAAACACAAAACATCGGAGGTCCGCGCGGTTTTCGCGGATCGTCGCTGGACCCCCCCTCCCTAAGGGGCGGCGCCGGAGGCGCCGCCAGGGGGGTCCGGCGCGGATCCGAGAACGCCACGCGGAGCTCCAAGTTTTTATGCTCACCCATCGGTCGGAAGAAGTAGGTAGAAACATGAAGTAGGAAGGCGTTGGAAATAGATTGGGTTTCCGCACGCCTCCTGAAGAGGAAGGAAGAGGGAAAACCACTCGACTCTTGAAGTAGGAAGGCGCTGAAAGTAGATTGGAATCTGGGAATCCAAAAATACCTACTTTCAAAGACCGATGGGTATGCCACTGTTTGCTCCCCTGCACTGTCGAAGCCGCGAGCAGCGCCCAGCCCGATCGCCAGGGGGGGGCCGTGGGTGAGACACGGAGCGCGCGCGGGGCGCCGCTTGCTGGGGGGCGGGCGCGCCCTCTCGGCGGGAGCGGGGGCGGCCGGGGGAGCGGGAGGGCGGAGGGGGGAGGAGGAGGAGGAGGAGGAGGAGGAAGGAGAGGAGGAGGAGGAGGAGGAGGAGGAGGAGGAGGAGGAGGAGGAGGGAGGCAGGGAGGGAGGAGGAGGGGGGAGGGGGAGGGGGAGGAGGGGGAGGAGGAGGGAGGAGGAGGAGGGAGGAGGAGAGGAGGAGGAGGAAGGCAGGAGGAGGAGGAGGAGGAGGAGGAGGAGGAGGAGGAGGAGGGAGGAGCGAGGAAGGGAGGAGAAGGAGGAAGAGGACAAGGGCGCAGGGGGAGGGGGGAAACCTCCCTAGAAGGAGGCTGCTACACTGGCCCGCGCCTTCTCTGAGAAACAGGGGGGCTACTGAGAAGCCCTCCCCCCTCCCTCACAGACCCCTCCAAGCGTGGCTGACCACTCAAGCCGCGCACCTAAGTCCACTCTTGCCTGGGGCTGCTCCTGCGTGCCTGGCCGCTTTTGCCCCAGCCCCCGACGGGGGTGGCCGCCGCGTCATCGTCCTCGCCAGGTCAAGGACTAGATCCCCCACCTCGCTCCGCCGCCCAATCCACTCGCTGCGCTTCTCGCCCGGGCTCTGCGAAAACATAGGGGGGGAGGCGCCCCCGGGGCCTGAAAGGGGCCCATGGACCTTCGGGGCACCGAGAGGGCCCCCCTTGTGGGGCCCAAGAGGTCCACGAAGGATGCGAGCTTCTCCCCCGCCCCCCCCCCGTTGATCGCCCCCCCCCTTGGCGAATACCCCCGACCCCGTCAGCCAGCTGCGCCTCTCGCGCCGCCCGGCGCGGCCCCGCGCTGGGCGGGCGCTCCCGTGCACGGGGCGGCCCCGGACAAGAAAGAGGGGTGCGCGCCCAGCGCTCTCGGTCCCCGGCGCGGTCCCTCCCCAGGGGGGAGGGAAGTGGGGGCGAGTGGCGCGCTCGCGCTGCAGCTCACATCTGACATCCCACCTCTCCCTCCCACTCCTTCCCGTCGCGCTGACTTCCTCTCTGGGATGTCACAGCGGGGGGGTGAGGGGGGGGGACGGAGGGGAGGGGAGGGGGAGGGGGAGGGAGGGGAGAGGGATTGGAAGGACGGATAATGGGAGGGGAGGAGGATGGGATGGATGGAGACGTGCGGACGGGGAGGGAGGAACGGAAGGAGGAAGAGGAACTGGCCGAAGGCAAGCCGAAGTCCAAGAGGCGAGGGCGTGGAGGAGATCAGATGGGAGAGCGAGGTGGGGGGGAGGAGGAGGAGGAGGAGGAGGAGGAGGAGGAGGAGGAGGAGGAGGAGGAGGAGGAGGAGGAGGAGGAGGAGGAGGAGGAGGAGGAGGAGGAGGAGGAGGAGGAGGAAGTGGAAGATCAGGAGCAGGAGGAAGATGGGGACGATGCGTAGGAGGAAGGAGGAGGAGGGCGGAAGATAGGAGGAGGCGGAAGAGGCGGGGCGGAGAAGGAGGACCCTAGGGAAAGATAATCCTGGGGGAGAGTGTTGGCGACGCCATGTAGCCTTGCGCCCCTGTCTGTAGACAGCGCAGTACATGCGCGCGTGATTCATGCTGCGCTGATCTTCGAGCTTCGGACGGGTATTCGAATAACTCGCGATTCCTGTGATAATTCGTCGTTGCTTGACCGCTGTTCACACACTGCCACGGTCTGCGCTGGGACCTGAGCGCGCGCGAAGCCCGAGCGCGGTTCTAGTGCACATATAACTGTATATATATATATATATAGAGAGAGAGAGAGAGAGAGACATGCATACATGTGAGGAGGAAGAGAGGGAGAGAGAGAGAGAGAGAGAGACAGAGACAGAGACAGGAAGAGAGAGAGAGAGTGGGAGAAACCATAGGAAGAGAGAGAGAGTGGGATAGAGAGAGAGAGAGAGCGAGAGAGATATAGATATGCCGATATTTACATACATATATACATATCTTTATATAGAGAGAGATAGAGGAGACAGGTAAGCTAGACAGCTGCGCGGCTGTAAGCGAGGAAACGTTGGGATGGAGGGTTCAGCTGTAAAGAGGAAATGAGAAGGAATCTGGAAGACTCTGACATTGCGAAAAATGCCAGGAACGGAACGCGAGGCTTAAAATTCAGATGGCAAGCCTTTCAGAGATCGTCGACTCATGAAAGGAGTGATGAAGCGGCAACCCCGAGGCCGGTTGCACGGATACGACGTTGCGAAAGATGCCAGAGTTGACAAGCCTTTCGCAGGTGAGAGACTGAGGTGGCAAGCCTTTCAAAGGCTGTCGACCGGAAAAACAGCACGATGAAGTTCAGCGCCCCTCTAACGGGGACGCCACTAACGGGTACTTTGGCCAGTGACCATGCGAACCTAACCCTCCCCGATGTGGGCAACCCTGCAGTGCCAGGAAGGGGCCCAAAAATGACAACTTTTGGCAAATCTCCAAAGTACCCGTTAGTGAGTGCCCGTTACGGTGCCGCTGAGAAGTGGCAACCCAAATTCGGCCGGGTGTCACGAGTAGGGGGCCACATGCGAACCCTACCCCTGCCCCCCACGATTTCTGAGGGGGAGGGTGGGGTTCACTTCGTTCGGGAGCTCTCGAGCGAAGTGAACCCCACCCTCCCCCTCAGAAATCGTGGGGGGTAGGGGTAGGGTTCGCATGTGGCCCCCTAACGAGACATCCTTCCACTCATCACGAACACCTGCGGCCGCGTCGGGCCGCCCGCCTGCGGGAACACCGGACTGCATGGCGGCCGGCGGTAACTTCTGCAGCGGCTGGTCTGCGTCTTCCTCGCGCCCCTCCTTCCTATAGCTCCTCGCCCTCCTCCTTGTCCTCCTCATCCTCCTCCTCCTCCCTTCCTATAGCTCCTCGCCCTCCTCCTTGTCCTCCTCATCCTCCTCCTCCTCCCCCTCTTCCTCCTCCTCCTCTTACAGACCTCCTCCTTCTGATCCTCCTCCACCTCATCCACCCCCTCCTTGGCCTCCCTTGGCCTCCTCCTCCTCCTCCTCCTCCTCCTCCTCCTCCTCCTCCTCCTCCCTCTTCTCCTCCTCCCCATCCTCCCTTTCTTGCTCCTTGGGCCCGCCTGTGTCGACCCTGGCTAGGCGAGCCCCGGGGCCAGGCCAAAAGCTCCCCGAGGCCCCAGGGATGCCTCCGCGAGGCCACCCGGAGAAGCCTCGATCCTCGAAGGAGCCTCGGACCCTCGATCGACCCTCGACGCGGGCTCGAGCCTCGACGACGCCTCCATCCTCGATCGAGCCTCGCAGCAGCCTCGATCCTCGGTCGAGCCTCGGAGCCCCGCGGCCTCACAGAGGTACCCCGAAGCCTCGATCCTCGAGCGGGGCCCGGCCCTCGACTGGCAGCCTGGGGGGGAGGAGGGGAAGAGGAGGAGGAGGTGGAGGAGCAGGAGGAGGCGGAGAAGGAGGAGGAGGAGGAGGAGGAGGAGGAGGAGGAGGAGGAGGAGGAGG
>CAUYUJ010000829.1:2500-12500 GCA_963575745.1 Prorocentrum cordatum
ACGCTGCGTGTTGGCTCGGCACGTGTTGGCCCACATGTTGGCCTACGCTTTCAATCTACGCGTTGAGCTCCATCCCAACACGCTTTGAGTTGCGTGTTGCGCATCGGGGCGGCAAAGAAACCAACAGGCTACACACGTCAACAGCCATTTCCTAAGTTGTGCATGGCATGCCAGCAGATGTCGCCATGTTGACACAACGTCCCAAGTTCAGACAGCACGGCCATACCACAACAGACCAAGGCAGAGTGGCAGTCCACCGCCAGCGACGAGGACTGACATGACGTAAGCACACACTTTGTCCATCGTCTGCGGCGACGGAACATCGGCCAGTCATCATCTAAGGGGACGCGATGGCTAGTAGCATTCGCACGTGTGATGATCGCGCTTCAGTTAAGGCCATGGTTTCCCGAGCGAGGGGCACGTGGCGCACGCACACGCACACACACACACAAGATCACACACACACACACACACACACACGCACACACACACAAGCACACGCGCGCGCACACAACACTCACACATGCCAGCAGGGTCTCGTTTATGCCAGTGCCCCAGAAATCATAAACGTAAGGATGGACTGAAGCGGGATCTTGTGAGCAGTGCCCGAAGATTAGCCTGGCGATCAGACCTCGTCCCTACCAATGGGTGGACCGTAGTTTGAGAGACCACGTGTGTTCAGAGATCGTTGGGTTTCCATTCAGGTGAACGCGACAAACTTGTTACCATGTTGACCATGACCGTGCCATCCTTCAGCCACCTAGCAGTATTGAGCTTCCCTGAAAGAAGCACAGGTGCACAAACAGACTTGCACGCGCGCACCATGCTCAATGCCCCTAACATGAAATATCGATGGCAACATGCTCGTGAAGTCAGACGAGACACGCATGTGGGCCGTGTAGCATTCGTCTGCACAGGGTTGTTTAAGACAGGAGAGTCCAGGCGAGCTAGACGTTGCTTGTGCCGCAGTTTGTCCCGCGTTTGCGTTCAGCTCTTGTGCTTACCATTGTGTCTTCTCTGGCACGTTACACTATCTGATGCGCGCGTGCATGTATCTGCACACATCGCACGCATAAGCTGAGACGTTGCAGCATACAAGCTTTAATGCAGGTGTCTGGTAGTCCTCCTGCTACCACTTGCGTAGTATTGTCGGCTGAGTGAATTCACTTTCAAGTATGTCTTCATTGATGTTATATTTCTTATTTCTGTTAATACACATCCTGACGATATTCCACGGTTGCATCGGGCAGCTCTTTCACAGCACATCCACCAGCCCAGAGTGGAAATCGAGAGAAGAGACATAATATGACGAATTCGCTTTCTCGTCGTGGATACTTGCATCGCACCACATATCCCAGCACTCATCCATTTTTCAAAGGTTTGGAGTGATTGCCCTGGGACTCATAACACCTTGCTGAGATATTCTGAATATTATTCTTCGTTACCACACCGGGCAACTACCGACCTCGTGGCAACCCATGCACCGCAAGGCACGGAATGGTGCGGCCAACTCCCGACCTCATGGCAACCCGCAACCCAAACGGCACCGTGACACCGCACGTCATTGAGCAGCCAGTTTGGGCAATGACACATGAGCGACGCAACAAGAAACAGGTTCCATTGCCCAGAAAGTCGCGCATAAGTTGCCCTCGTAAGGTCGCGCGCACGCGCCCTCGTTTCCAATGTGGCGTGCCGCGTTGGCGGCCCGCGCAAATCACCGCGTAAGGTCGCTATGTCATAACGCATAAAGCCCGTTCTTGTTCGTCGCTCGCATGGCACGACACGGCAAGCCATTGTCGGGCGACGATTTGGGCTCAGGAGCTGTGTATACGCCCTTCCTGGGCCCAGGAGCTGTGTATACGCCCTCCTGGCCAAACCAGGAGGGCGTGGCGTATACACTGCTGCTGGGTTCAGCATGGCCCTGGCCAGGGAGAAGTGGGTATGTCTAGGTTTCGTTGCCCCGCTTCGCGGCTCCAGCTATATGTGTTTGAGCCCAGGCCGGCCGCCGCCGGGTCGAGGGAACGCCTGGTCGCGGCGCTTACGGTGCCACCGGCCTTCCGGGGGGAGCTTACAGTCGGACCCCCTTGGATGTTCTGCTTGTTTTGGCCGACGGAGGGTCTCGTGTTCTTGAGGGATGTTTTTCTGGCCGAGGTCCATCCGTATTCCTCCAGCGGCATGATAAGATGTCGGTGGATGTCCGTTCTGAGTTCGGTCCACGGGGCACTGTTTCGGGCCATGGAACGATCGTAAATCGATCCGTCGCAGAATTAATCGCGTTAAGCGGGGCGAGGAAAGGTATGTAACGGTGGCGTCATGTCTTCTCACGGCGGCGACAATTTGGGAAGGCAAGCCCAGACCCCCGAAAAGCATGCTTTCGAGGTCGTTTTCTTGGCGTCCCCTCTCATGGTCCGTTGGTCCGAAGCCAGGATCGTTCGTTCGGCTCCCCAGCTCGGGAAGCGAAGCTTTGAGGGCCTGTGGTTGGCTCCCGCGCGCGTGCCAGGCGCAGCTTCGTCTCGCGCTGCCCGCGGGTGCGCCCGCCTCCGCCCACAGCGTGCCGGGGCTGCTACGGGGAAACCGATTGCTTCCACTGCACCGTGAGGTACGGCGGCAGGGCCATGTGCTGCGAGCACGGACGGTGGGCATACTGCGCCAGTCGCTGCCCGAGGGGCGAGGGGGTCCCGGAGCTTCAGGAATTCTGATTGCCGCCGTTCCGTGGGCCAGCTTGGTCTGGGCCCCCTCCTCACCCGCCCTCCCCCTTCCATTTCGACAATTACACAATATGCATATGCATACTACTCTCATCTCTCCCCTGACTACGTCCTGGAAGTGTCCCCCTCTCTCCGCGCATAGCTTTTCACATACAGTATGTCAAAGTTGGTGTTTCGTATGGCTTTTCCCAATCGGAGCATTGTCGGCGTGCCAAGATGGTGCTCCCACTGCAGCGTGGGCCTCATTTTAAGATCGGCGCTTTGCTCCCCTCGTTCAGAGTGGCGCTCTCGCTCAAGCGCGGGCCACATTTGTGGATCTGAGTCCTTCCTCGTCGTTGTCGCCCCGCTCCCTTCCTCCGCCGTCCCGTGGTCTTGCTGCTCCTCCGCACCCTCCTACTCCTGCTTCTGTTGCTACTGTTGTTCCTCCTCGTCCTCCTCCTTTCTTTCTCCAATTCCTCTTGTTACTCCCCGCCACTTGTTCTTCCTTTTCCTCCTCTAAGATGCACAGCTCCCGTTTTTCTGATTGTGCGTAGCACGGCTGGTTTGGGGGGGAATTCTACGTAGGGTTGCTATGGCATCCGTCGGCGGATAGACGAAATGTCAGCACGATGGGAAGAGATGGGTGGGAGGGGTCTGATGTCATATATGGCGCGAGCGCGCCTAGCTTGCCTCCCCCCCCCTTCCGCCCTTTTTTCTCTTCAGGTGTGTCCACTAACGCGCTGGGAAGCCCTGGGATCAGCTCGGGCAAGCGAAAAAATCCATTCAGAATTTGGACCCCAATCTGGCCGAGCGTTACAACGCCCCTGCCCCACTGGGATACAGGGATAGGAGGAAGACGAGCGGGAGAAGGGAAGATTAGTTTCGCCATCGCCTGCAACGCTGCATCGACCGAAGCGTTGCGACACGGAAGAGATAGCCTGAGTAGTTTTGCAACGTGGATTCGCCTTCAAGCAGACGACATTGTGACGACGCCGCATGATCAGGGTGGTATTAGCCGTCGGGTGAACATTCGACGACAGCCCAGGGACGCATGCCATGGCATCTCCCAGGGCCCCCTGGGCTGTTGACCCCGACGCAGCTGTCAACCAGCGCCGTGCCATCGATGATGAGCTGGAATCTTATGATCCCCCCTTTCCGCCGCAGCCCCTTCCTTGTGGCGCAGACCTATAGATTGATTCAAAGTTGTACTGATAGAAAGTCTGCCACCCTCCCAACTTCGTACCTTGTCGGTAGAACGTCGCTGACACCAGTTCATATATGTTGTGGTCATTTTGCGACTTTGCGAGGACGCCATGAGTTGTGCGATCGCGCGCCCCGCAGCATTGAGTAGTCGAGCAAGTATGGCTGACCCTGTGACCGCCTACGTCGTCCTGCTCATCTCTCCTTCCCGTTCCTCCCTCCTCATTCTCCTCCTTCTGGCCTCCACCTCCTTGGTCGATATTATCATTGTCATCCTGTTCCTCCTCGTCCCTCATTCCCATCAGTCCTACTTCCTCTTCGGTCGCTGCTCATCCCTGTGCCAGCTGCTATTATGGTTGGCAAGGCCATCCGACATTCTTCTTTCCACTCAGAGTATGTATGAGTATGTAGTGTCGCCCGTGCCAGGGCACAGAGGGAGGAGGAGGAGGAGGACCACACTGAACCCAAGATGCATCAACGGTGCTTCAGTGCGTCTTCCCGCCCCGAGTCTCCTCCGCTCAAGTCCTTGTGCGAGAGCTGCGCTTCGCGACCCCCTTGAAAGGCCAGCTGCCCACAGGCTTGCAATTCAGGCGATAACCCGGTGCTGACAAGAGCCGCCAACCAGCCTGCAGTTGTAAGGAGCGCGGAGAGGCCTGGTCACAACGGGTCAAGTTGTGTCCAGCGACGGCCCTTCCCTGGAAAGGAGCCGCCCTCCACGCGTGCAGCCGTGACCCCATGCTTACCACTTCGGGCCGTGACCCCATTCAGGGGCTCCAGCGGCACCCCACCCGTGGAGAGGAGCGGCCTTCCATCAGCGCAGCTGCTGCTCGATCCCCAACACCGGGTGGCAAAATCGTGGGAAAGACTCCAACGATACCCCGCTGTGAAGATGGGGCCGCCCTTCATCCCAGCAAGTGTTCGATGTACCGGGAGGCCTTTATCAGTGAAGTGGGCTGGCCCGGGCTGAGTCTGAAATCAAAATTGAAAATCTTCACTGATTTCGTCGCTATCCATAGCGAAGTCTCCCTTTAAATAGTGCCTGCAGTCGGGCACACGCCGAGGGAAGGCCGCCCCTCCGGCCGCGCGGCCGCTGGATCTCGTTCCAGAGGGGGCCTCGCGGCGCCGAGGCGCGCGCAGCGTGTCGGAAGCGGGCCACGTCCGCCCTCCCAGCCGTGCAGAGGCTGGACCTGTTCGGGACGAATGCGCGCGGGGCTGAGGCGACAGCTGCATTTCAGAGGGCGAAAACCCACCCCCAGCCCCAGTCCCGACGTCCATCCCCGAGCCGGCGATCCAGGGGGTCGGGACTGGGGGTGGGGGTGGGTTTTCTCCATTCCTGGACACCGAAAAACCACCCCCACCCCCAGTCCCGAGAGAACGGGGGATTGTGGAGCCCCTCGGGGTCGAAGGCGCCAAAGCGAGGCTTTCACACTGAGTTCGCGCGTCTATTTCAATGAGATATGCGTGCTCTGTGGCGGCCTCCTCTCTCCTCCTCCTCCTCCTCCTCCTCCTCCTCCTCCTCCTCCTCCAAAAGGAACAATACCATTTTCGTTGTTTGGCCCCCTCCCCCCCCCCCCCCCCAGGAAAAAAAAAAAAAAAAAAAAAAAAAAAAACTGGGCGGATCCGCCTTTTTTTTTTTCTTTTTTTTTTCGGGGGGGGGGGGGGGGAATGAAAATCCTCTCCTCCCTCCTCCTCCTCCTCCTCATCCTTCTCCTCTCCTCCTCCTCCTCCTCTCCTCCTCCTCCCTCCTCCTCCTCCTCCTCCTCCTCCTCCTCCTCCTCCTCTCCTCCTCCAAAAGGAACAATACCATTTTCGTTGTTTGGCCCCCTCCCCCCCCCCCCCCGGAAAAAAAAAAAAAAAAAAAAAAAAAACTGGGCGGATCCGCCTTTTTTTTTTTTTTTTTTTTCGGGGGGGGGGGGAATGAAAATCCTCTCCTCCCTCCTCCTCCTCCTCCTCATCCTTCTCCTCGTCCTCCTCCTCCTCCTCCTCCTCCTCCTCCTCCTCCTCCTCCTCTTCCTCCTCCTCCTCCTTCTCCTACCTCTCCCCCTCCTCCACCGTCGGAGCCCGAGTGGCACGGGGCCCATCGGGCCGCGAGGAGCCGACGGCCAGGGGGGCAGCGCGGAGCATGAGGGGGGAGGGAGGGGGAGAGGTAAGGAGGAAGTGGAGGGAACGAGAAGACTTTTTAAACGACGCATGAACAATCAGATCTCGCATAAGTGTTGGAGTACAATACACCGCGCTGAAGGAAAGTACATAAGTCTAAAGCCACGCTGAAATAATGTAAATAACGCGAAAAGCGCCCCAGTGGCACATCTAGTGTATCATCGCAAAGACCATCCCCAAATAGCGCACCACGCACTATCAAAGCGCCCCGCTGGCACATCTAATGCACCATCTATGGAGTATTATACTCCACGTTGCAGTAAAGTACATAAAGCTAGAGTCGCGTTGGCACATATGCTGCATCTGCGCGTTAGTCAGCCCTAAGCCCGCGCCAGAGCTAAACACCCGAACAATTCATGGCGCCCACCATGAAACCACAGCTGCAACTAATTACAACACACCTATCAAAGCGCCCCGTTGGCACATCTACTGCACCATCGCAATGATCATCCTTAAATAGCGCATACCCTAAGCCCGCTATACTCCACAGAAGGGCTTAGGGTATGCGCTATTTCCACCGCTATACTCCACAGAAGGATTCCATGCATAACCCTCCACATAAGGATTCCTATTGAAATCTACCTCAAAGGATTTCCCCCATTGGCAGTGCATTGGTATTTGGTTGGGATCGCTTTGGCATTGGTGTGGCATTGCGTTGGCACTGCGGTGGCGCTGCGCTGGCATTGCGCTGGCGAGTTCCAACACCCCCCTTCGCAGAATGATTTCTGTTGAACCCCCCACAAGAAGGATTCCGATTGAAGCATCCCACAAGAAGGGTTCACATTGAACTCACTCACGGAAGGATTCCATTCGAAGCCCTCCATACAAGGATTCTTCTTGAACCCGACCGCAAACGATTTCCCCATTTGGCACTGCATTGGCATTGAATTGGGATCGCTTTGGCATTGGTTTGGCATTGCGTTGGTATTGCGTTGGCATTGCGCTGGCGAGTTCGAATGGCCCCCCCACAGAAGGATTCCTATGAAGACCTTGCACAAGTAGGGATCCTTTTTGAAAGCCCCCACATGCAGGATTCAAAGTGAAGCCCCCCACAGAAAGATCCCAATCGAAACCCTCCACGGGAGGATTCCTATCGAAATCCTCCGAAGCAGGATTCGTAACCAAATCATCCACATAAGGATTCCTACTGAAATCTGTTGGAAGACAGGAGTCCCGCCATCTGCATTGCATTGGCATTGGTTTGGCAACGGTTTGGCATCGCATTGGCATTGCATTGGCATTGCGATGGCAGTGCGTTAGCAGTGCGTTGGCATTGCGTTGACAGTGCGCTGGCGAGTCCTACTCGAACGCTGCACAGAAGGATTCCTATTGAACACCCCCACAAAAAGGATGCCTATTGAACCCCCCCATAGGAAGGATTCAAATTGAAACCCTCAACAGAATGGTTCCATGCGAAGCCCTCCATAGAAGGTTTCCTACTGAAATCCCCCGAAGGAAGGTTCTTAGAAGGAGTGCTATTGAAATCTACCACAAAGGATTCCCCACCATGGGCATTGCATTGGCATTGGTTTGGCATTGCGTTGGCACTGCTTCGGCATTGCGCTGGCGAGTTCGAATGGCTCCCACCACAGAAGGATCCCTTACATTCCACAAGACGGGATACTTTTGAAAGCCCCCCCACATAAAATAATCATACTGAGCCCCCCCCCCACGGAAGGATTCCTTTTGGAATCTACCACAAAGGATACCCCCCATTGGCATTGCATTGGCATTGAACTGGGATCGCCTTGGAATTGATTTGGCACTGCGATGGCAAAGCTTTGGCATTGCGTTGGCATTGCGCTGGCGAGTCCTAATGGCTCCCTCCGCAGACTACTGAAACCCTCCACAAGAAAGATTCCCATTGAATCCTCCCACATGAAGGATTCCTAGCGAAACCCTCCACATGAGGATCCCAATCGAAACCCTACACATAAGCATTGCTATGGAAATCCTCCGAAGAAGGATTCGTAACGACATCATCCACAAAGTATTCTTATCGAAATCCACCGAACGAAAGGATCGCCCCATTGGCATTGCATTGGCATTGAATTGGGATCGCTCTGGAATTGGTTTGGCACTGCGATGGCAAAGCTTTGACATTGCGTAGGCATTGCGCTGGCGAGTCCTAGTGGCTCCCTCCGCAGACGGATTCCTACTGAAACCCTCCACAAGAACGATTCCGATTGAATCCTCCCACATGAAGGATTCCTAGTGGAACTCTCCCCATGAGGATCCCTATCGAAATCCTACACATAAGCATTGCTATTGAAATCCTCCGAAGAAGGATCCGCAATGACATCATCCACAAAGTATTCTTATTGAAATCCACCGAACGAAAGGATCCCCCCTATTAGCATTGCATTGGCATTGGTGTTGGTTGGGAATTGACCTGTATCGCATCGGCATGCATTGGCCTGGTGCAGGAGATAGACAAAGAGAGAGAGAGAGAGAGACAAAGAGAGAGAACATTAGAACGAGAAAATATTAGTATGAGGGGATCACGGCGAAAAGAAAAATGTCAAACAACAATCAAAGTTTAAGGGTGAAAGAGCGTTTCATTCGATAAAAACCGTATGAAAACGACGAGGGGCTCCACAATCCCCCGGCCTCAGTCCCGACCCCCTGGATCGCGGGTTCGGGGATGGGGTCGAGACTGGGGGTGGGGGTGGGTTTTCGCTTTCTCAGCATTGTGAAAACGGCCCGCCCTCCACATAGTGCAGAGCAGAAGCTTGAAATGTCAAGTCTCAGGGTCAAGAGCGGCGAGGAGGAGGTCTCAGGCGGAACGCCTCGCCCGCCTTAATTACGAGCTCGCCTGGTGGCTCGACGAGGAGGACTTCTTTACAAGATCGACCAGTGGAGGAAGTTGGCAGGGGGGACGACCGCCGCAATGCCGAAGGGGGGGGGTTCTGGGCGCCGATGGACACGCGATCCCTCGCGCGACAGGTCCTGACCCGACTACAGTCGAGACGCTGAAATGAGGAACAGTTTGGGTTCGGAGGGGGCTCGATGTTCCTTCGGTCCTTGCGCGGTTGTTTCTCTAGCCGTCCTCGTCCACCTGGGCGCTTCTGGTGCCCAAAAAGAGCTTCGTTCCTCATTTCACGTTTCTTATTTCAGCAGCCCTTGTGTACGTTAGGTTTATGCGGCGTTGGCGCGCCAGCGTCGTCGGCGATGGCGTTCAAGGTTGAATTTCGCGACGCTGAAGCACAGCGGGACGCTGTAAAGCCGCTGGACCCGACGGAATTCAAGCTTGAACGATCGGGGCCGCGATGTCAAAAACCTTTGCGCACGTCGACGCCGCACGAACCTGCCGTACTTCGCAGCATGTGATCCTGCACCCCCCCCCGAAATCAAGCACAAGGTACGAGGCGACGCCCCCGGACCCCCAAACTTCAATGTCGGCGCCGATGCTGGCGACTGCAGTTTTTAGGTGGACCCCGCGGGCTGCGCTGCGCGCGTCCATCAACAGTGAGATTCGGGGGCGAGGGTCGGCGACTACACAGGGTATGGTCACGCCGGGGTGTGGTTTGCGATCGGCACCGTTGGGGCCTGGGGGGCACGACACTGTCCTCGTCGGGCCTCCTCGGGGCGCAGGAGAACTCTATAGAGGTCCCCGCGCGCCCCCCAGGGTGCCCCCCAGGATGCTCCCCAGGGTGCCGGTTGCAAACCGCACCCTTTGCAAACCACACCCCTTGGAGTCGCCGAGAGAGGGTCGGATAAAAAGCTGCGTTTGATTTCGAGGAGGCCTGTGCGCCCGCACTCTGCCAGCCTCTGCTGCCCCCGCCGCGCAGTGCCGGCCCCGCCCGGGCGGCCCTACGCGCGCGCGCCCGCCCGCAGGCGTTCGACCGAGACGTGCTCGACGAATGGTGGGGGCGGGCGGTCGTGGGACGAGGACCATCGGGCGCGAAGAAAGGACGTACACCTACGTTGCTCCCATCGTCCTTGAGGACCAC
>CAUYUJ010000829.1:17500-32500 GCA_963575745.1 Prorocentrum cordatum
GCGCGCGGCCAAGATCGAGGCAGAGGGAGTGGCCAGCCGCCGGCCAGAGGCGGCGGGGGCCCATGACGCGCCGTGGTCCGAGGGGGAGGCGATTGGGCCCGCCTGCCCCCCTTGCCCGCCACCCCAGCTATCCCCTACCGACTCAGGGTAGCGAGGGGAGGCGCGTGCCCAGGGAGCTCTTCCCGCTCCCGAGTTTTGAGGAGGCGACGCCGGACGCCCCGCATCTTTCTCATTCCGTCCGTCAGCGCCTACGGCATAGGCACGCCAAGGGAGTCAGGGCCAATGAGTGCATCAAGGCCTTGAACGAGCTCTACGGCATGCCATCTTCCTCGGTGCTGGCACCGCCTACGGCGGACAGGACCTCGGCCCAGGCAACGGCTCAGCGCACAATTTTGAGGCATGTCGGTCCCGCTCGAGTGCCTTATTTTTCGCAGCAGCGAGAAGCCGTCCGCGAGCTTCTCGGCTCCGACCTCGTCTACGACAGTGGGGAGGTTCCAAGTACTGTGGCTAGGTATGACGCCACGCGGATCGCGGTTCCGGAGGAATTGGAGCAGCCTCCAGCCGCACTTGATGTTCTCGACCCCGAGGGGGCGCTATGCCTGAGAGAGCTTCGAGCACGTACGATGCTGTCTGAGGATGAGTTCGGCCAGCGGTGCGAGAGTGAGGCGCCTGTGATTCCCTACATGGGCCCGACGCTGGCCGCAGATGCGCATGAGTATGCCGACTTCGTGGCGCGACTGGACCGTGCTAACACGCAGAGGTACTCGACGTTCGCCCAGGACCTCATCACGCCGTTCTTTGTTCGCAAGAAGTCGGGGCAGCTGCGGATCGTGTGGGACTGCCGCGCGGTCAACACCCGTTTCGCCAGATGCCCGAAAATGAACATGTCGTCTGGGAGCAAGTTGGCAGATCTCGAGTTCGGCCCCGAGGAGGAGGTGTTCACCGCCCAGGCGGATCTTAAGAACTACTTCTACCACTTGGGCATCTCGGAGGAGCTGTCCGAGTTTTTCGCCCTGCCCGCACTGGGCGTCAGCTTGCTTAGGGGCAAGTGCAGGCTGCCGTCGGACATCGCGGCGCTCCCAGAGGGCAGCAGGGTGTCGCCCTGTTTGGCTGTGGTGCCGATGGGCTGGAGCTGGGCGATGTGGGTTGCTCAGCGCGTGGTCTATCATCAGTCCGTGGTCTATCATCAGTCCGTTTGCAGCCAGGCGGCGCCCGTGGACCGCATCTTGAGTGACGAGCGCCCGGCGCCCGACATGTCGGGCGGGCGGCCTGCACTGCCGGCCTACGCCGACAACATCAATGTCGTGGGCTCGGACGCGCAGCGCACAGGGAAGATGCGAGACGAGTTGGTCGATCACTTCAGGAGCATCGGGTTCGTTGTTCACGAGATCACGGGGCCCTCGGTGGACGCCGTCACTCTGGGCTACAAGGTCATGGGGCGCGAGAAGCTCGTCGTGCCCACGGATCGCAAGCTGGAGCTGATCAGGGCCGCAGGGCTCCGGCTTCTTCGGCGCCCCCGCGTCAGCGGCGAAGCTTTGGAGCGGTTCGTGGGCCACTGTGCTCACCTGTGCCTCTTGCGTCGTGAAATGTTCGCTATCTTCCATCACGTCTACTCCTTCATCTCGGCTCACGCCGTCAGCCGCTGCCGTGTCTGGGGGTCGGTGTGCAGGGAGATCAGGTGGTTCCTCGCGCTGCTGCCGTTCTGCCGGGCGCGGCTCGACAGACCTTGGAGCCCCGGGGTCACCTCGTCGGACGCGTGTTTATCTGGGTATGCCGTGTGCTCGCGGATGCTGGGCTCCGAGGTCGTCAGGTCGCTGGGTTCCTTCAAGGAGAAGTCTAGGTACAAGGCTGGGACCCCCGCTATCAGGGCTCGTGATCATGCACTCTTGGGCTCGGACGTTTTCAGCAGCATCAACACTGTCAAGCCGGTGGATCCCTTCAAGACTCCAGAGGTCTGGGACGAGAACCCCATCTTCGTCGAGATCCCTCAGGAGCTCTTGGATCCCAAAGACTGGCAGCTCGACTTCGCAGCTCGTTTCCTGGAGGTCGAAAACATCATGGTACTCAAAGGCAGGGGCTCCGTGGCGGCCCTCAGGCACCAGCTCCGTTCTCTGGCGTCGTTCGGCCGCTCACTTCTTCATCTTGGGGATCATCTATCGCTCATTTTGGCTTCAGAAAAAGGCAGGTCCTCCGCCCCAGGATTGTTGAGGATCTGCAGGCGTCTTCTCGCACTGACACTTGCTGGCGACGTTCGGGTGCACCATCGATGGCACCCGTCTGAGCTGAACGCGGCGGATGCCGGCTCGCGGCTCTGGGAGGGCGCTGACGCGCTCCTCTACGGTCCTGAGGCGCCCTGCTTCGTCCAGGGGCCCTGCCCAGCCGACCAGGTCGCGGCCCGCGTCGCCGGAGCGCGTGACAGACATCGTCGAGGTCGCATGCCCATTTGGCTTGGGGGTGGCCAGCGCGATCGTGCTTGCTGCCGCCAGGACGCAGTCGTGTCCGACGTACCGAGGCGCCCTGCGCAGGCTGGCCGCCTGTTGCTTCCTCGGGGGGCTACTGGTGACCTTCCTGGAGCCCGCCGACCTCGCGATGGCCGAGCTGGCGCAGGAGTTGTACACCGACGGCGACGGCCACTCCGCGGGGCAGGTGCGCTACGCGGCCTGGCAGGTGACTGTCCCTTCGGCGGGCAGAGGGGGTGCTTCGCTGCCCCGTACGCCGCGGGCCCTCCTGGCCTGGTCGGGCCTGGAGCCGGCGGTCACTCGGCCGCCGATGCCCTGGCTGGGCGCGGTCACGGTGGCGCAGGTGGTGCTGGACTGGGGCGACCCGCTGGCGGCTTCGCTGGTGGTGCTGTGCCTCACGTGCTACCTGAGGCCCTCGGAGGAGCTCCACCTTCAGGTGGCGGACGTGGTGACGCCGCTGTTCCCGATCTCGTCCTGCATCGCTCTGAACCTTCACCCCGAGGAGAGAGGCCGGGCATCGAGGCTCTTCATCGACGAGGCGCTGCGGATCGCGTTGGAGCTGGTGACCAGCCAGTGGATCCTTTCGTTCTCGATGGTCTCGTTCGCAGCGCTGTTCAGGACCGCCCGGCTGCACCTCGGGATGACGAAACAGCATATCTTGTACCAGAGGAGGCACGGCTGGCCGTCGGACGACAGGAAGGAGAATGTGAGGACGCCGCGGGAGGCGAAGCGGCGCGGCCGCTGGAGTGCCGTCGCCGCGAGGAGACATTAGAAGGCAGCGGCCCCGCTCCCTCGAGGAGATGCCCTGCTGCCGCGGGCCGTGAGGACGGTGGCTCGAGGTGCCCTGCAGCCGCTACTGGGCGCCCTTGCGGCGTCGTTGAGCCGCCTCCTGGTGTCCGCAGGAGGCGCGGCTACTGCATCGAAGTTTTTGCTGGCTGCCGTCGCCTCTCGCTCGAGCTGGCCCGCAAGGGCCACCGCGTATATACCTTTGACATTGCGCATTCGGCCAATCAGGACATCCTCAGACCTGAGGCCTGGGCGGCCCTCCTTGAGCTCGCGGCCTCACCTGCCTGCCGTCTCGTCTGGCTAGGGACCCCTTGCACCTCCTGGTCCAGAGCTCGGAGAGGGGGGGCTGGTCCCGCCCCCCTCCGAGATTCGGGGCCAGGGCTGCTTGGTGTCCCTGGCCTCTGTGACAAAGATTTGGCACAGGTCCGCCTAGGCAACGCGTTGATGCGTGCCTCGGCCGCGCTGGCTCGTGCCTGCATCCTGGCGAAGGTGCGCGTCGTCATTGAGAATCCCTTCACCTCTAGAATTTGGCGGACCCGTCCTTTCATCGCGCTCCAGCGTCTCGGGGCCGAAATGTATACATCTAGCTTTTGCCAGTACGGGGCGCCGTGGCAGAAAAACACGTCCCTGCTGGCCTTTGGTTGCCCTGAGCTCTCAACCCTCAAGAGATGCGTCACGAGTAGGGGGCGATGCTCGGCCACTAATAAGAAACATGAGCAACTTGTAGGTAAGAATGCAGTGGGAAAATTTAAAACTCTAGTTGCCCAGCCATATCCGCAATTGTTTGTCGAACATATTTGTGAGCTGTTATTTAAACGCTTCGCGTAGGCCGTTGGCCAGTTCCAAGAATTTGGGATTGGGGATCCTGATAAATGTCTTCGGAGGCCTCCGATCTGTGTGGTGCCCCTGGTCAGCTCGCAGGCCCTTCAGTGCTACCGGATATGTGTTTCATCTCTGGCGGCGATTAATGAGCAGAGCCACATGTATGTGCTTGCTCGGGAATGTTGTCTGCGGTGTTGGAGCACCGCCGTCCGTGCAGCATCGGTCCATTGACACGATGGCTCAAGTTTTTCCGGCTATCCCCAAGCCTACCCTTTTCACCCTCCTGCTCAGCAAAGCTGGGGGGATCCTGATAAATGTTTTCGGAGGCCTCCGATCTGTGTGGTGCCCCTGGTCAGCTCGCAGGCCTTTCAGTGCTATCGGATATGTGTTTCATCTCTGGCGGCGAAAAATGAGCAGATCCACATAGGTATACTATCTGTTCGGGTCGGACGCGCGCCTCCAAGGAGGACATCTAGCACTGGCATGTTTGTGTGCGTCCCACTCGCGTTCCGCGCAGGTGTCTGGGCGGAGGCGCGCGAAGCACGCCGCCGCCCGCCGGCCGCGGCGTCGCGCGGCAGGCGGATTCGCGATTTGCGCGGTGGCTCGCGCCATCGCGCTCTTCTTTTCGCCACCCACCCACCCGTAGGAGGGGGCAAGGACGGCGACGACGACCGCGACGACGCCACGCCGGCGCGAGGGGGAGCCACATTGTCGCCCGTCGGCGTGCCCCCTCTGCAATGGCTGTCCTTTTCCAGCATTCTGCGACCACTTGCGAACCCTACCCTTGCGGGTCCACTCGGCGCTGGGCCCGCTGGGGTTCACTTGGCTGCAGGCATCCTTCTGTTTCTGACCCGCCTCTGTCTGCAAGCGTCGTCGGAGGACGCGGCGTCTGGCGGCCCAGTCGGCTCCGGGCGCAGCACGGCAGCCTCAGCGGCGCGCGTGGCGCCACGCCCAGCGTCGCCGGACTCGGGGACCCCAGGCGTGGTCGGGAGACGACCGATCGCAGCACTGATTTTGTGGGGCCGTCTTGGGGGCCACGTTTGCCCCTTCTTGGGTTTGCTTTGGACATCTTGGAACCAGAAAGGTGTCGGAAACAATTAAGCAACACTCACGCGTAACAGATGGTGTGAAATCGTCCCCCCTCCCTCCCCCCGAATGCAATGTTGGGCTCGGATCTCCCGAGTTTGAGTGTCGTACCAGTGATGCCTATACGTGTCAACTTTGAATTGCGGGGGGAGAGGGAAGTGTTGCTTAATTTTTCCTTCAACCGTATCGAGGCATGAGGAGCCCATCGGAATCGAAAGGGCGAGAAGACACACCATATTGAGTTTGTTAGGTGTTGGGAGGAGTTGGGTCTCGCGGTGTGGTCCTTGGGAGGCTTCGCGGCAACTTCGGCCCATCTTGGGCCGGCCTTGGGGCCTCTTAGAGGCATGTGAGAGGCTATCGAGGACCATCCTGGGCTGCCCTGTACGGTCGTGGAGACCAAATGAGGCTATCTGGGGCATCCTTGGAACCATCTTGGGCCATATTGGACAATCTGAGAGCCCGCTCAGACCCAGGGAGAGGGGGCAAGGGGACGTCAACGTTCCCCCAAATGATAAAAGAAGGTTGGACAGACGAACTCGCTGAACCCCCCACGCCCGAAGTGCTGGTGGGTCCACAGGAAGTCTCACGGGAACCCCAGTTTGAACAGGAGCCGTCCTCCATTCTTGTAGGTGTTGCAATGTTCAGGACGAGTGCGCGCGGCGCTGCTTCATTTCGGCGAGGAGCCGCCCTCCACCTTGCAGCTGCTGCTGACCCGAAGGCGGCTGTGCGCGGCCCTGGGGAGAGAGAGCACCACTTTGAAAACTACCTGTGGCCACTGGTCCATCCTTGTAATTGACGCGCAAGCTTTTGAGACGAATGCGCGCGGCGCCCAAGCGAGATGTGTTCAGTTTGAGAAGAGAGCCGCCTTCCGTCCGTGTGACCGTTGCAGACTTGTGAGGCGACTGCGCGCGGCCCTGAGTTGCGAACCCCATGTTGAAAACTACGCGTGCTCCATCATTGATGCGCGCGGCACCAAGGCGACAGCCCCATTTTGAGAACGGCTTGCGCTCCATCCGCGTAACGGTTGCGGACGTCAGTATCATAAACGGTGACGAAATGTTTGGCGAAACGCTTGGCCCGCCCTACCCACACGCCTTGGGATGCAACAGGGAGGAGCTATTGATCAGGAAAGGAGATGGAGGAGGAAGAGGAGGAGGAAGAGGAGAAGGAGGCGGAAGTGGAGGGGGAGGGGGACAGGGGGGGGGGGAGGTGAAGTGGGTGGAGGAGGACAAGAGGAGGAGGAGGAGGAGGAGGAGGAGGAGGAGGAGGAGGACGACGACGACCAAGACGACCAAGACGACGACCACGACGACGACGACGACGACGACGACGACGACGACGACGACGACGACGACGGCGACGACGACTACGAAGACGACGACGACGACGACGACGACGACGACGACGACGACGACGACGACGACGGGGACAAGCACAAGGACAAGGGGGGTAGGGGATGGGAAGGGCGATGGCGGGAGCGCGTGGCGGTAAGGACACGAGTGTTGAACGAGGAAGGAGTGGGGAGAAGGGGAAGGGAGCGAAGTGGAGGGGAGCAGTGGGAGAGGGTGGCGAAGCGGAGGGGCACGAAGCGGAGGGAGGGGAGCAAAGCGCGGAAGGGAGGAAAAAGGGTATTGGAGAGCGTCCCCGCCAGCAATTGTGCATTGAGTAAAGCTTCCGGCCAACCATCAGTCGTAATTCGCGCCTCCTGTGGACCCAGCTTCCGGCTCGAAAATTGACAGTTGATGTCCCGCCTTGCAGGCCTCGACCAGATCGTGGCTGTTTTGTTCAGGCATGTTTCGACGTTCCTCCCCTCGCCTTCCCGACTTTCGAGGTCATGAAATGATCAGGACGGGCGGCGAGATTATGTTGCGGCCTTCGTAAACCTGCGCCGTGCGAACACTCATTTTAATGGCAATGCCGCGAGGCCTGGACTCGTGACTGCATGATATGTTGGCGATGCCAGAGATTTGGTTTCCTGTTCTGCCCTTTGAATTGTCCAGGTGGCCGATCGGACACAAACACATGGACACGCGAATGTTTTTTCTCTTGTAGGGAGGGGGACTCGACGTTTGAGGGTCAGGGCCCACGATCGTGGGGGGCAACACCGTATGCTCTACAATGTTAGATCGAATTGCGTAGCGTTGGGCCAGACTGTCTATGGGAGTGTGACGGGAGGTACCCACCGTAGTTATTCGACTTGCACTTCCCAGAATAAGCTAGAGACGTCTGCTCCTCTTCCACAGCGCGGGAAGCGTGCGTGAGTGGCCGCCGTGCGCGCGTGCTCAGGATACCACGGCACGCCGCGTGGCTCACCACAGAAGGCTGGGCGGCGTCGGCAGGGGCAGGCATTGCAGAGGAGGAGAGAGAGAGAGAGAGAGAGCGGACCTCAGATTTGCGCGGCGAGCTGCTGGAACAGACGAAGGGAAGTTGAGTGTCCAGGTGCGCCGACATGGAAGGTGAAACCGCATGCGGGCGCTGCCACTGGAGCCTTCGGTAGAACTCTCTATGGGGCCACGAGACGTGTGAGGGGTGTGCCGAAATGGGGGTGAAACCGCATGCGGGCGCTGCCACTGGAGCATTCGGTGGAGCTCGCTATGGGGCCACGAATCGCGTGAGGGGTGTGCCGACATGGAGGTGGCACTGCATGCGGGCGCTGCCACTGGGGCCTTCGGTGGAGCTCCCTGCGGGGCCACGAAACGTGCGAGTGGTGTGCCGAAATTGGGGCGGCACTGCA
Organism: Prorocentrum cordatum; assembly: GCA_963575745.1. Lineage (NCBI taxonomy): Eukaryota > Dinophyceae > Prorocentrales > Prorocentraceae > Prorocentrum > Prorocentrum cordatum. Next base: position 25,388 of record CAUYUJ010000829.1, read on the forward strand.
TGCGGGCGCTGTCAGTGGATCCTTCGGGGGAGCTCTCTATGCGGCCACGAAACGTGTGAGGGGTGCACCGAAATTGAGGTGGAACTGCATGCGGGCGCTGCCACTGGGGCCTTCGGTGGAGCACCCTATGGGACCACGAAACATGTGAGGGGTACAAAGGATGGGAGGAGGGAGGGGGGAGGAGGAGAGGAGGAGAGGAATGCGGGGCGCTGTCTCTTCAAAACGAGGACCCAACGCCACAGGATGGTTGGGGAAATAACGGGCCCCCCGGATCCGTGGCCCTGGGGGCCTTCTGGACGCTCCTACAGAAGGTCCCCCGGCCTGGCCTTTCCGGGGCTCCTGGAAGCCCTTGCTTGGCTTAGGCATCGGGCCCACATCGGTCAGGAGGGTGGCCGAACGGCCCCGCGAGAGCTCCAAGAGGCTCCAGAAACCCACCAGACGCCCGAAGACGACCTAAAGAAGATTTCCAAGACGCTTTCAAAACGCAGCAAAATATTGTCCCCTGCGTTTTTGATATGATGTTGGGCGTGCTGTGTTCTTCCGGACGTCCGAGACCGCCCTGGAGGCCCGAGGATCGCTCCAAAATTACCCAAAACGGTTCCCAGGCAGTCCAAGGGACGGTCCAACGGGGCCCCAAGACGGCCCGAAGAGAGCCCCATGACGGCCCAAGATAGCCCCAATACGCTCCAAATCGTGACCCGATCGTTCAGGGAGGCCGTGGTTGGAAGCAGGGTGGCCTGAGGAGCCCCCCAGAGGCTCACAGAAGGCGTCCAGGAGGCCTCCAGAAGGCCACAAGAAGCCCTTAAAAATCGTGAGGCGCCCAAGAGGCTCTCCAAGGAGGACCCTCCGCAAAAAGAGCCGAGGAGGATGGGGAATAATAAGCAGGGTAGGGCGATAATGAGGATGAGGAAAAGGAAGCATGAGGGAAGGATAACGAACACAATCATTATGAACGACTGTGTCATGTACAGGCAACAAGGAGTTGTCGCCCAATGTTATGTATTACCTCCTTGCGCTTCGTCCAGCACTCCAGATTTCAAGGGCCAAGGTGCATGGCACGAAGCGCCAATGCAGTTTTTTGTAAAAATATTAAAATAAATATAAATGGTTGGTCAAACACAATTATATGTATACACAAATATCGTGTATATGTGTATATATATAGAGAGAGAGAGAGAGAGATGTACACACACACACACACTGTGCGGGCAGAAGGCAGGGTTGCAAGAAACATTCTCGTCACCTCATCGCACAGGCTTGGGTATCCAGCAAGACCAATCACTGCATCCGCTGGCCGTCTAGTAGCATATTCTCGAGCAGCAGGTACTTGTTCGATGAACCAAGGGTGAAGAGAGGTTTGCGCGCTTCCAGAGCAGGAAATCTGCACGATGAGGGGGCCGCAGAGGTAGAGGTGAGAGAGAGAGGTACGTGGACCAAGCGAGAGGGATGCCCGATAGTGGGTCTGCGTCAGGTTGCTCGTGCTCATACAGGCCGCCTGCAACCGACGACATGACTGCATATGTCCAGTGCCAGTGATCATTCGTGAATCTGAACTTGTTTATCATCATGACATGCAGTCACGCAGGTCAAGTTGTGTGAAAAGAGGGCATCCCCCTGAGTAGCCAGTCCACATGCATTGTATGCACACGACGTGGACTAAGAATATTGACGCGTATATTCGAGATTGGAGATTCGATGTGTCAGATCCACGCTTGGTCCCAATGCGCATTCATGGCGAGCTATGATGACAGACCCGTTGTTGGAGTCAGGGTCGTGAGTGACAGGTTGGATGCATCCGATTACATCGTGGGTTGCTCTGAGTCTCGATGTCAGGATTGCAGACTGCGTGCTTGTCTGCGTCCCATGCTTTCTGGTCGCCGTAGAAAGATACCGTTGCAAGTGGACAAGGATCTCAAGTATGTTCTGGTGGTCCTGGGTCTCAGCGATTTTTGGTGATGGCCATGGCGCAAGGTGCGTGTCTTCGCGAGTCATAACTCAGGACTGACCAAATGACCGAGAATCTGGGCTCGTCGGGACCCGTCCCGCGATATATTCTTACTCGCACACCAGAAGCAGTGATTGTGTTAGCATGTCATGATGCAGCTCTTTGGTTCTTCGGGGCCTTCGTGATTCATACTCGTGTCGGGAGGCATCCGTGGCTCTTATTAAGCCAGCCTCATGCGTCGTGCTCGAACCGTTTCCGATGTTGACGTCGTAACATTCGGAATGTTCACCGGTGCCCGTACAACCATATTGCAGTGAGGACTTGTGGCGTTTCGAGTGAGGTATTTGCCATGGCTTGCACGCCGCGAGGTTCCTGGGAGGGCAGCAGGCCCTTTGCTCGTAGATTTGCTGGAGGTTGGTAGCTTTCGGGGTCTAGCAGTTGTTTGTTTTTTCCTGGTCGCGGGTCGTTTAGGGGGGGCATTGTTCAGCATGCCAGACCAGGAACATTGAAAGTTAGTAAAGCAAGCTGGCACATCTAAAGATAATCAGGGGCAAACGGCTCCAAGGCGTGCATACGTCCAGCATCTAATGGGATGCTGGTCTCAACATATTCCCAGGTTGAGTCCCGCTGTGGACCTGCAGCACGAAACGCTTCTCAGCTGCCATTGTGGACCAGCGGCACCAAACTGACGTCCGAGAATTAGCGTGGAGCGTTCCAGGAGCACGCGCCTCCGTACATAGCGCTTGCCGACGACCACCCCCCCAATTGTTATTCCGTTCATTATTATTGCCTAGATTGGGATGTGGCTGTTTAAAAGGTTTATGGGACGTGTCCAATGCCCGAGGGATGGAGTGTCTTGGAGACATTATGTCATGATGGCGTAGCCATTAGATAACAAATCGTCCAGTGAAGTATGTGGTGGGAAAGTTTGGCCATCTAGACAGCCACTGTGCATTTTGAAAGAGCACGTGCGTGAAAAAGAGTTGTTCATATGTTTACATGCGTCGGCCACCATACCGTTGTTTTCCTTCCACCGGATCGTGCGATGGGCTGTGGCAGCAAAATGTGTGCACGATGTCGCGTAGTCTCCCAGGAGTGAATATCTGTCCTGCTTTTAGATGCAGCTCGACCATCCAAAATATTGCCTCATAATTTCAATCCGTATCGTTGTTTTGTGATATTCATGCTTTTTTTGAAGCCTTGTCAAACCTCTGACATCGGAGATGGCGAGTCGGACCATTGTTTCAACGGGCACTTCCAGAAAAGGTGTCCCCTGGGGAGTTCAGGCTTGAGCCCCTCGTGAGTCCATTCTCCTGCCCCCGTGGATCCACATTGGATCACTCTTGTCGAACGGTTGTCGAACGATTGATGGACAAAATCCTGTACCTTTCATGATGGTTTTTGTGAAAACCAGCCCCGCGCCCCAGATTTGATATTCGCGGTCTGCGACCCGACGTGTCGGTCTGTCGACTGGCCGAAATCTTGCACCCCGACGGCGGTGCCTACCAACATTGAAGCGGGGGCAGGGGGACGCGTTGACGTCCACGCCGGCACGCCGGTCGCGCGGGCGGTGCAGGATGTCGTCCCTCCTCCTCCTCCTCCTCCTCCTCCTCCTCCTCCTCCTCCTCCTCCTCCTCCTCCTCCTCCTCCTCCTCCTCCTCCTCCTCCTCTTATCAGCGGCTCGGCAGGTATGGCGGCACCGCCTTCCAGTCGAACGTCATAGAGCCGTGGGCCGGGCCCGCGCCAAGCAGAGGGCCGGGCGGGTCGGGAGCGTGTGCTCGCGTGCCGGAAGGAAGGCGATGCCCACACTTTTTTGTCGTCAGCGGCGATCTGGGTCCAAGACACGGTCGGGATAGCCGAGGGACGCGTCGGAGCCCAAATGGGCACAACAGGAGAAGGAAGAGGCGCGGAGGGCGGAGGAAGCCGCGGGCGGCGGAGCACGCTCAGACCGTGAAGATCTTGCACGTGCGTGCAACGAGGCAATGCCCACATCCCATCTGGGGAGTTGCCAGGGGAGTTGCCAGGGTTGTAAGCGACGAGTCTTTGGGCCGAACTGCTCTTCCAGGTCTGGCTTGACCCTTGAGTGGTGGGCGTTGCCTGGCTTTGAGCCAGAGGAGGAGGGGGGGAGGTAGGGGGAAGGGAAGAGTCAGCAGAAGAAGGCATCGGGGGAGGGGCGGGGGAAATGGGAAAATGTATTGTCCGCGGCCGCAGGATCTCGGCAGCTGCCATCGTTCCCGCGTGACGTGCTCCGCTTCGTCCGCAATGTCTTGCGTCTCCTGCATGTCACTAATTCGCAGACCTGGTGTCACTTGCCTGATGCAGTGGTGCAGAGGAGATCTGGCGATCCCCTCCTGGATGAGGACGAGCAGGAGGAGGCGGAGGCGAGGATGATGCCGATGAAGACGACGAGGGGGAGGGGGACGGGAGGAGAATGAGGAGGATACGTAAGAGGTTGTTCAGGGAGGATGTGAGGAGGTGAGCAGGAAAGGAGGGAGGGAGCACAAGAGGGAGAGAAGGATTGACAGGAGACCCCCCCTTCCCCCCACAATTACACAATAAGAAAACTACTTTCCTCTCTCCCCCGAAGACCCCGAAGCGGTAGCCTGCCCCCCTCCGCGTTTCGTTTTTTTTCCGGATCCTCCCAAAGTGGCCGATTGTATGCGCTTGCTTCCGCTCCGAACGTCGTCGGTGTTTCCAGAATGGCGCTCCCGCGACAGCGTTGGCTCCATGTTCTGGCCCTCGATCCTTCCAAATCATACTCCCGCTGCAGCGCTGACCTCACTTCTGTGTTGCGGATCTTCAAATCGTGCTCCCGCCACAGCCTCTCTCTTTCCGAACCGTTATTTTACATTTTTCGTCTTGCATCATGTATGGTTTCCCTCCGAACTTGTTGTCTAAGTGAATCGTGTTCTCAACCAGCGCTGGCTCTCATTTTATGCTTCCAGTGTTTCCACACCGTCCATTTACAGTTCCCGTCCTGCGTCATGTCTGGCTTCCGTCAGAACCTGTTGTCGAACAGGAGTCGTGTTCTCAACCCGACGACGCTCTGCCGTGCTCTTCTACGCCGTGGTACGCCGTGCACTATCATGCATCTCGTATCCTCTCGAGATCATTGCCTTGCTCGACATCCGACTGTGCGAATAGAGAGGAGATTTACGCCATGGCAAGGGATGGGAGGGAGGGGTAGGACGTCAGATAAAACGCTTGCGCACCTAGCTTGTCCTGTCACCCTTTCCCTCCACTCCCCTCCCCATGAGCCATGTGAGACGTTGTGTTAGTCAGGCCGCCCCCCCGCTTGTAGACCCAATCGAAAGTCTTCGTTGTGCCAGATCGCCAGACGCTGCCAGCTGCCTGATAGTACGGGGAGCACTCGCGAGAGGAGAAGACGGAAGAGGAGCGGGTGGAGAAGGAGGAGGTGGATAAGGAGGAGAAGGAAGAGGAGGACGAGGAGGAGGAGGAGGAGCACGAGGAGGAGGAGGAGGAGGAAGAGGAAAGAGCACTACGAGGAGGTGGAGCACGAGGAGGAGGAGGAGGAGGAGGAGAAGGAGCTCATCTTCCCCCCTCCACTCCGCGGCTGCTCCTCCTGCTCCCTCCCCCCTGCGCTGGCAACAGCAAGCGCTCGGCGGGCCCCGCCTGGCGCGTGCCGGTGCGCTGTGATCGTCCCCGCTCCCCGCCGAGGTCCCGTAGAGTTTCTCGCTGTTTGCGGGCCCTCTGGGGGGCCTCGAGACGGGGCTCAATGCAAACGGGGTCAGCCAGGGCGCCAGATCTTGCAGGATCCTGCAGAGCCAGGGTCGCATTGACCTGGGCTTGGGTGCAGGATCCTGCAAGATCTTGCAGGATGCTGCAGGGCCAGGGTCGCATTGACCCAGGTTTGGGTGCAGGATCCTGCAGGATCCTGCAAGGCCTGACTGACCCAGGTTTGGATTGAACTGGATGAGCAGATCCTCGATTTGTGGGCCCTCTGGGGGGCCCAGGATCGCCTCCCAGATGGGGTCAGAGGCTGGCAGAGCCTCGAGGCGTTCGAGAAGGGTGAGCACGTTCGAGGTTCTGGGTTCGAGAAGGTTGTTTGCCCTTTTCGGCCTCTGGGGGCCGTTTTCGGGCCCCAGGACCGTCAAAAACGGATCCACAGTGGAAAAACTGCATCAGATGGATCCCAGGAGGAGTCCAGGGACCGAGTGTGAGCAGGTTTGGCTACCCCGATGCGGTCCGAGTAGATGGGGTCGGAGAATCGCGCCGCATCGGCGATGCATCGACGATACGGTGCGATCCTCCGACCCCATCTACTACGACCCCATCAAGGAGGCCTCTACGGGAGGGACCCTTCAACCCTTCGCGAAGTCAAGCGCCAGTTTTTATCGAACCCCTCGCCCCCCCAATTTCAATGTTCAGCGACGCGCGCACAGCGTTTCCCGCGGGGTCTGAAAAAAGGTTGCTGTCGCCAGTTTCGGCGCGAACATTGACATTGTGAGTCTGGGGGCGCCGCCGCGTCACGTCAATCGACGCCTTAGGATGGACAGCTGGTCTTGGAGAAAGCCGCGGGGTCGACAACCCGTTCTCTTCGGCCACGTATGAGGCGGGCCCTGTTTTTCGCAGGCTCTGATCCTGATGTGTAGGTTCGATTGGGTTTCTATCCCCGCTGCTTCTCTCTCTCTCTCTCTTTCTCTCTCTCTCTCTCGCGATTTCTTTCTCTCTCTCTCTCTCTCTCTCTCTCTCTCTCCTTGTCCCTCTCTTTCTATATATATATATATATATGTATATGTGTATGTGTATGTGTATCGATGTATTATGTATATATAGCCCTCCTTCCTTGGCTCCGGATGAAAGCGAGGACACATCAAGATGTCTTGTTGGATGATTGCAGAAGTGCGTCCACATTTGCCACGGTCATAGGGGTAAGGTGAATGGTAGATGTGCCCTCGCAACATTCCTTACCCATCCTTTTCTCTTACCTCATGAGGTGGTTCTGGGAGATCACCGACGACGTGTGTCGCGCGTGTGGGATCACAGAACGCCCTAACTCGTGCAACGTCAATTTGTATGAGGATTTCAGGGGCTTTGAGGAAGAAAGAGCAGAAAAGTGCCATAGGACAAGGATGCGAACCAGAGCAGGTGGCAGGAGAGGAACAGGAGTAATTTGTATGAGGACGTCAGGGGTTTTGAGGAAGAAA
>CAUYUJ010000829.1:40000-95000 GCA_963575745.1 Prorocentrum cordatum
GGTTGACCGCTATCCACTGGCTCCACTGCGGCAAGGACGAGCTGAGCGAGCCCAGGGACAGCGCGCACACGCCCGCGGTGCAGGCAGCCTCTGCGGAGTACCTTGCTGACCAGCATCGCGAGTTTGAGCTGCCCGCCGCCAACTCGGAGAGGGGCAGCGCCTGCGAAGCATCCCCTGTGCAGACGCTCGCTCCGGCACCTGGCTACGCCGGCGACAGCGGTCGGGTGCGCCCCTACAGCAAGCCTCTCGCGGCCTGGCCCGAGTCGACGAAGGCAGTCTCCACCTCCGACGTCGTCGCCGAGGCCGACTCCATCGTGCTGCAGGGCTGGAGGCAGAGTATGCTGAATCCCGAGTCGGTCGCGGCGGAGCTTCGTGAGTCTCTGGGAGCGTTGCGCCCCTATGTGGATCCTGAGCTTCGCCATCGGCCGAAGTGGCACGCCCAGTTTTTAAAAGCAGCTGGGGGCCCGCGACGCGATGTCATGGCAGGCCGCCAGCCCTCAGGCCTCTTTTACAACCGGCTTGTTCTTTGCGGGGAAATCCAACCACATGCTCGGGCTCGCATTCGACACTCGGTTGGCCAACTGCAGCTTTGCGGCGCCGCCAGCCACAAGGCTCCCCGCGCCCAGCGCGCGGGCCAGCGCCGACCGCGACGACAGCATTGTGTTCGCTTAGGGCGACATCCAGTGCGCTTTCTATCATGTACGCTTGCCTGCAGGGATGGAGCCGCTGTTCTCGCTGCCCGCGATCTCCAATAGATACATCGGTCTCAAACCCATTGGCGGAACCCCCATCGGTATCAACGATTTCGTCTAACCTTGGGTCACTGTGGTCCCCATGGGGTGGAGCTGGGCTCTTCACTTAGCTTGGGCTCTCCGATGTCGGATTCCAGGATAGCGAGATGATCCTGGATGGTGGTAGCCCTCGTCCTTAGGTCTTCCCGACAGACGCGTTGCGTGCAGGATACCGGGGCGTGCGTAAAAAACGACCATCCGTCGATATGATGAGGTAGTGGCGTTCTGCATTAGAAGTAATGATCATGCGTGTCGTACGAAACGTGTGAGGGGTGTGCCGCGAAACGGGCGCGGGGCCAGAATACGCTCAAACAGGGTCCTCCTGGAACGGCGGAGTGTCCATTATCTTCGCCCGCGCGTGAGGCCACTGTATCGTTTCCATTATCTTCGCCCGCGCGTGAGGCCACATTCTCGGTCCCATGAGATTCGCCCGCACGTGGGGCCACATTTTCGCATTCATCTGTTACAGCCCAAAAATCGTGTTCGCCCTCCCCCCCCCTCCCCCCCATGGAGCAAAGCTGGGTGGAGGCGGAAGCGCCGACCTGCCCGGCCCACGAGTCAGCTTTGCACTTCGGGGGGGAGGGGGGGGAGGGAAAGAGGGAGGGAGGGAGGGAGGGAAGGTGGAGGAGGCAGGAGGAGGAGGGGAGGAGGAGGAGGAGGAGGACGACGACAACGACGAGGAGGAGGACGAGGAGGGAGGAACAGCTTTGCACTTCGGGGGGGAGGGGGGGAGGGAAAGGGGGAGGGAAGGGGGAGGGAAGGGGGGAGGGAGGCAGTGGGGGAGGAGGGGGGAGGAAGAGGAGGGTGAAGGGGAGGAGGAATGAGGAATGAGGAATGAGGAATGAGGAATGAGGAATCAGGAGGAGGAGGACGAGGAGGAGGAGGAGGAGGAGGAGAAGGAGGAGGAGGAGGAGAAAGGAGGAACAACTCTGCACTTCGGAGGGGAAGGGGGGGAAGGGAAGGAAGGAGGAAGGGAGGGAGGAGGGAGGAAAAGGAGGAATGAGGAGGATGGAGGAGGAGGAGGGGCGACGAGGAGAAGGAACGAGGATGATTTTCAAATGGAGTGCGAAGGAGTGCCTCTGGGGAGTATCTCCAGAGGCTTTCGGGCGGAGTGCGGACGACTGCGGAGGATTTCAAATTCGAGCGGAGGCCTCTGGGGAGCACCTCCAGAGGCCTCCAGGAGGAGTGCGGACGAATGCGGAGGATTTCAAATTCAAGCGGAGGCCTCTGGGGAGTGCCTCCGGAGGCTTTCGGGCGGAGTGCGGACGAATGCGGAGGATGTCAAATTCCAGCGGAGGCCTCTGGACTGCCTCCCAGAGGCTTCCGGGAGGAGTGCGGACGAGTGCGGAGGATATCAAATTCGAGCGGAGGCGTCTGGGGACTAGTGCTGGAGGCCTCCGGCGGGAGGATTGCGGACGAGTGCGGACGATTTTGAATTGGAGGCTGGAGGATGGGAGGGTGGGGCGGCGGGCGAGGGAGGGGGGAGGGATAGGCCCGGCGACAAAGAAGCGACCACATCTTCTTTGCGAGACCTTGCGTGCAGAGGCTGTGATATGATTCGGGCAGGCCCAGTGAGGCAGACATGAAAACATCTCCCTGGCGAAGACGTGCGTGCAGAGGCTGTGATATGTTTTGCCAGCCGCGGTGAGGGAGACTTCAAACCATCTTCCTTGCCAAAATGTGCGTGCAAAGGCTGTGATGCGATGATGTTGGCATGTGAATCGAACGATGTCGTGCGTGCGATTGCTGTGCGATGATCTGGTTGTGATGTGGAGGCAACTGTGAACCGAACGATGTCGTGCGTGCGATGGCTGTGCGATGATCTGGTTGTCATGTGGAGGCAACTGTGAACCGTCTGGCGCGCTCCGCGTGCCACGGTCGTTTATTTCGCACACACCGGTATGTCGATAATCTATGTGTTGTGTCTAAGAGCCCAGAGATAGCCACGCCCCGCGCCCGCGCCGTCGCCGACCTTCTCACTGCTCGCGGTCTGCCCGCCCTGGACTTCTCGCCTGCCGTCAGCAACGGGGTCTTCGCAGGTTTACAGATCGACGGGCTGTCTGGGCTTATTCGCGTGCGTCCTGATCGGCTCGCCCGCGCCCACCATGCTGTTCTTGGTCTTCTTTGACGTGGGCGGGCCTCTTCGGGGGCCCTTAGTGTGCTGGTCGGTCATTGGGGGGTGATCTTGAGACGTGACGTTCGCCCATCGGTTCATCGGCGTCGTGGGGCCTCATCCTGGGCCTCTCTGGGAGTCAGTAGTCAGGGGGCCGAGGGCCGCGGTGGCCCTGATCCCGCTTTGGAGTGCCTCTACCGGGTCTCGGTGGCACTCACGAGCCTATGCTTCTGACGCTTCACCGTTCGGAAGGGGGTGTGCATCAAGGACGTCCCCCTGAGCTAGCTTCGGAGGTCGGCCGGGTTGCTGAGAAGTGGAGGTATCACCAGGGGTCCAGTGTGTTCGCCAGGCCCCATGCCTTCGACTCTGCGGGCCCCCATCGCGATGCCGCTGATGCTCGTCATCACGCCACGCCACCGCTGTTTACGCCATTCTCGTCGACGGGCTGTCCTGGCTTCCTGGAGGTCCCTGAGCCTGTCTACGGGTTCGAGGGCTGGAAGACTATTCACTCGAGTCGGCACGCCCGCGCTGGGCGTGACATCTTGCAGTACGAAGCCGAGGCCCTGGGGCTCAGTGTGCACCGCGCGCCCAGGACCCTGGGGGCTCATCACCATCACATCGCCTGCATCGTTGACAACTTGGCTCTAGCCCTCTCCGTCGGGAAGGGGCGTTCTGGCAGCCCGCGCCTCGCGTGCGCCTTGAGGATTGCGGGCGCGGCACTGGCTCGCGATTTTCGCGCTCTGGCGCGCTGGATGCCTTCGGAGAGGAATGTCTCCGACAGGGCGTCGAGGGAGGGCTTCTTCGTCGGCCCGAGCTTCGAGGACTTCGCCTCGGATCAGGTCGCGCGTCGGCCTCGGCCCCCCAAGCGAGGTGATCAAGGCGGCGAGGGGGCAGGCGGTCCACCCTGGGCTCACCAGCCTCCTGCGAGGAAGCCCGTCGGTGTTGGAGGGCTCCGGTCTCGGCGACGACGGGCGGGAACTACCGCGCCCGCGCCCGGAAGTTTCTGAGTTGGCGCCTGTGGACTAAGGGGCAGCGCCGAGCTGGACATCGCCCTGGCGGTGTTCTTCGCCCACCTCTTCCTCGACGGCTGCGACAGCGCGGCGGGCCGCGCGACAATGGCCGCGCGGAAGCACCGCCTCCCTTCGATGCTGGTGGGGGGCAGGCCGCTGCCCAGGGCTTTTCGGCCCCTCCAGGCCAGGACCAAGCACGTGCCCCCGCAGATGCGCCTGCCACTGCCGCGCGTCGCCATGTTCGCGATCGCGGGCGCGCTGCTGGCCCAGGCGCGCATCGCGGAGGCCACCTTCGTGAGGCTCGCCTTCGACACCTACCTCCGCCCGAGCGAGGTCTACCGCCTCACCGCCGCCTCGCTGATCGCACCGCGCGTCGGGTCGACGGGGGGCCACCAGCACTGGGCCATCCTCGTCAACGACGCAGCGAGCGGCAGGCCTGGCAAGACGGGAGTGACGGACGAGAGCGCGATCGTCGACGACCCGCAGCTGCAGCCTCTTCTCGAGGCTCTTCGGGAGGGTCGTCGTCCAGAGGCCAGTTTGTGGAGCTTCTCCCCCGACCAGGTGCGCCAGGCCCTCAAGAACTCCCTGGTCCAGCTCCAGCTCGACGGGGAGCTGACCTCGCTGTACTCGCTGCGCCACGGGGGAGCGTCTGACGACCTCCTCTCGGGTCGTCGGACGCGGAAGGAGGTGAACGACCGAGGCCGATGGAAGACGGACCACTCGTGAAACGGGTCGATGGAGGACGAGGCCGATGGAGGGCGACCGAGGCCGATGGAGAACGGGCCGAACGGATATGCCAAGCGCGCTCGGGTGCAGCAGCGGCTGGGTCAGCTCTCACCAGCCCTAGTGGACTTCGGGGACAAGGTCGAGAAGGACTTCCTCGGCTTGATGGAGGTGCAGGCGCGGACGGGCATCTTCACATTGCCGCTGCCTCCGCTCCTCCCCGCGACCACGCCGCCTCCACCAAGGGCGGCGCCCGTGCTTGCCGACCAGTGGCCCTTCGCGTGCGGCGGCTGTGGAGGCGGCCATCACGCCGGGCCATGTGATGTTGTGCACGTTTGCGCCGAATTCTGTTTGGCGAGCTTGCGAACCCAATGGGCTTGGAACTGTGGCCATCAACCCTTCTCGGCACCGTCGTGACGACGCTGGTGATCCTCAGGTATTGAAGACTCTGATAGGATGGGTCCGCTCTTCGGCGGTCCTCGGGCTGTGGGCCCCCCTTCCATATGCCACCTGGAGGGTAGGAGCCGCTCGAGTGCGCCGCCTCGACTCCCTGCTGGAGGGGGCGACGGGCGCGAAGGCCGACAGGCGGGCCCTCCGCGTCGCGAGCGCCCCCGCCGTTGCCACCATTAGGCTCCTCTCGGAGTGCATTTTCCACAGGGTCCCGATCATTTCTGTGTGCCTTGAGACCAGCCTGATTTGGAAACATCCCCTCCTGTCCCCTCTCCTCTCCGCCTCCTTTTCCTCCTCCTCCTCCTCCTCCTCCTCCTTCTCCTCCTCCTCCTCCTCCTCCTCCTCTTCCTCCTCCTCCTCCTCCTCCTCCTCCTCCTGCTCCCTCGACTCATGCATGTGTCCTGGCCGAGTCAGGCAGAGGATCTTCATGGTAGGTTGGGGCGTCACGGACCTCACCTCCTCGCGCGCCGTTGCCACTGCGCCCACGGCCTGCGCGACCGCACAGGGCGGCGCCATCTGGGGGGCCTCGGTCGTCCAGCGCCAGACGCCGTCGCCCGAGCGTCCGCGAACGGGCTCCGCTTTAAAGTGGCCAGCGCTGGCACGGACATGATAGTTGCCACCGCTCGTCAGCTGTCCCGCGCCGCCAGGTATAAGAAAGCTGTTGGTCAATGAGTTTTTCGGCCGTGGCCATGTGTTGGGACTAGCGTGTGGTACCGAGTCTGTGCTTCACCAGCTGGCGTCTCGAGCTCGTGGCCGCCCTCCGCCGTTTGCACAGAAAGGAAAAAAGATGGCCCCGATCCATCCACAAACAGCGACTTGCCGGCATGTGTGGAATAACCGTGGCCGCAATATTTTTGCTCAAGTTTTTCCCAAGGCCTTCCAGCCCAACTTAAGCGCAAAAAATAACCTGTTTCACCGAGTCTGTGTTTCACCAGCTGGCGTCTCGAGCTCGTCGCCGCCCTCCGCCGCTTGCACAAACAAGGAAGAATATGGTCCCGACCCATCCACATTATCATGATCATGATGATCACGCTGATGTTGCCAATGCTGATGCTGATGTCGATGCTGATGCTGATGCTGATGACGATGGTGGTGGTGAAGATAATGAGTGGTATGATGATGAAAAGGAAGATGGTGATGATGATGTTGATGACGGTGGTGGTGGTGATGAGTGCCAGGACGTGGATGGTGATGGACTGGATGATTATCATGATGGTGTGGGTGATGATGATGGTCACGATGACGACAACGATGATGACGGTGGAGGTGATGATGGTGATGACGGTGACGCTGATGATGGTGACGAAGGATGATGATGGTGTTGATGACTACGGCGACGATGATGATGATCACGGTTATGATGATAAGTTTGATGAGAATGATGGTGTTGATGCTGGTGGCCTTGATATTGTTGAGTATGATGACCACGCTGAGGATGTTGATGACGAGGACGTTGATGGTGATTCTGGCGTTGATGACGTTGGTGGTGATTATGAGGACGAGGACGTGGATGGTGAGTGACTTGATAATGGTTACGATGATGCGATTGCTGATAATGACGACGTTGATGATGGTGCTGATGCTGATTATAATGACGATGGTGGTAACAATGCTACTGCGTATAACGAGTCTGATGAATATGATGCGTATGTTAAAGATGGTGATGATGATAACGACGATGATGATGGTGATATAAGCTGGTGAATATCATGGTGATAATGATGATGATGATGTTGCTGGTGATGATGATAATGATGATGGCGATGGTGGCTATGATGATGATGGTGATGATGATGCTGGTGAGGATGAGGATGATGATGCTGATGAAGATGATGATGATGCTGATAGTGATGATGATGGAGGAGGAGGAGGAGGAGGAGGGGCCTCGTTTGGGCCTTTCGGGGGCCTCTTTTGGACATCTTGGAGCCTCCTGGAACCTCTTGGGGCGGACGGCTCAAAGTGTCGGTTCGTGCTCCCTCTCGTGGGCCCTTCTTGAGGCCGTCTTGGGGCCCTCTTGGGCACTCTTGGATACCTCCTTGGGCCGTCTTGGACCCGTCTTGGGACGTCTTCGCGCCCTCATGGGTGCTTTTTCTGGCCGTCATGGGGCAGTTTTGGGGGCCTCTTGGGTCGTCTTGGGAGGTCGGCAGCTTGAAAAGGCAAGAATCCCCAAAGCAAAGAAAAGCTTAAGATAATAATTGAATTTGCCTCTCGAGATCCTCTTGGGAAGGCTGTTGGGGCTCTCTTGGGACGCCTTGAAGGCCTCCAGGGCCGTCTTGAGGCCATCTTTGGCCGTCTTGAGGCCAAAGTGGGCCGCCTTGGAGCCCGCCTTGGAGTCATATTGGATCGTTTTGGAGACATCCTGGGAACTCGATTTTTTGTTGCAGTTTGCGAGGATTTGTGGCCTTCCTTCCAGACAGGGACGATGCGCGCGACCCAGCGTGACGAGAGGGGGGGGGCCTAGAAGATTACGTAATCTCTCCCGGGCAGGCAGCACTTGGCGTTCTTGCACGCCCCAACGTGCCAGGGGGCACGATGAAGGATATGTCAGATTCTGGTGCTTCACGGGTCCAGTTCTGATTTGCGTTTGACGTTCGGTCTCGATGTCGCCGAGAGGGCGACTCGCGCGCTACCTTTCGACTTGGCGCTGCTGCGACTTGAACCATACTGCGCCCTGCATGTGTCCATGTTTGACGCTGGTTAAAGTGGCCCTGGCTCTCTTGTCCGTTTTCCTCAAGACGCCTTCGCAGCTTCCTGAAACATTTGATTATTGCGAAGGCCGTGCGGCTGGTGCCGCCGACCCTGAAGGCGGGACCTTACCCGAGACCCCCGCTGGCGACACCCCCTGGGACCCAGGGGGGGGGGGCGGCATTCTAACCCGAGACCACCACCCCGCACCACAGGTGGGACCTCCCCGGGACCCCCGCTGGCGAGCCCCCCGGGACCCGCCGGGACCCTGGACGGAGGAACTGCATTTTTACCTGGGACTTGCCCCCCCCCCCCACCGCAGGCGGGAAGTCCCCCGGGACCCCCGCCAGCGGCTCTCCCCCTGACCGGCATCATTCAAAGCCGGGACTATCCCCCCACCACAGGCGGGACGTCTTCGGGACCCCCGCTGGCAGCCCTCCCCCGGACCCGCCGGGAACCTGGAGAGGCGGCAACCTGACCCTGCGCCCCCCCCCCCCCACAGCCCCTTCCCTACTCCCCACCCCCCTGCCCACCCCCCGCCGAAAGGAAAAAGGAAGGGAAACGACTTAATTTCGACCTTTCTGTTCCCTGTTCGTTCTTCAAGTTCCTGGGGACTGGCGACGACGACGACGACGACGACAACGACGACGACGACAGTGTCTCACACACGCCGAAGGGTCGGCGGAATTTTCAACAAAAAAAAAAAAAAAAAAAAAACATCGAGGGGCGACTGAGGGGCGCAACCCTCGACTGATCCGTTTAACGCAGGACCGGCGAAACATGAGCGAGGCGTCAATGTGGTTGTGCCGCAGAGAGCGTGGCAAGCGAGTTCACTGATCTCTGTCAAAGCATGAAGCGTTGATGTGTTGAAGAAACCGCGTCAGGGTGCGCTGTGTATCGAGAGGTCGTAACGGCAGGGCCGCGGCCAAGTCCAAGCTGTGGCTTCATTGGTTGGTGCTGGCTGCACTGCACTGCAACAACCTTGACATTTCCAATTCGAAGCACGTGCGTGCTGCCACCAGCCCATCCAGTAACGATTCCTTGGCGAGCTGCTGTGAGAAGGGGTCGTGTCGATGGTGCTGGCTTTGCGGATGCATCTTTGTGAGGCCACAGGGCCATCTTTAGGCCATCTTGGAGCCGTCTGGAGGGTGCTTCCTGGAAGTTCACACTGACCACTGCAGAGTAGCTCAGTTGTTTCAACATCGCAGCTTCAACATCGTGTCATGGGAAGGTTTGGCTCAATCCAGTGTCTTAACAATGGAAGCTTTACCACATATTATCATACACATAGTACCCCGCAGTCGCGATAACATTGAGGGGGCGGCGTGGACGTCTGCAGTCTGCGAGGCTTTGAAAAAGCCCGCAGGACGCGCCATTTTTCTTATTATGCAACAAGCCCGCCGCGGGTGCCGATTTTTTGTTAAAGCAATGTGGGTGGGTCGCGGGTGGGTCGCGGGACGGTCGCGGGGTGGGTTGCAGGGTGGGTCGCGGGCCAGGTCGCGGGCTAGGTCGCGCGGGTGGGTCGCGGGTGGGTCGCGGGTCGGTCGCGGGTGGGTGTGGATGCGGGCGGGTCCCGGGATGGGTCGCGGGTGGGTCGCGGGTGGGGAGGGGAAGTCGCGGGGTGGGTCGCGGGGGTGGGTGGGTGGGTCGCGGGTGGGTCGCCGCGGGTCGCGTCGCGGTGGGTCGCGGGTGGGTGGGTCGCGGGGTGGTCGCGGGTGGGTCGCGGGTGGGTCGGGGTGGGTCGCGGGTGGGTCGCGGGTGGGTCGCGGGACGGTTGTGGGGTGGGTCGCGGGTTGGGTCGCGGGTCGGGTCGCGGGCCGGCTCGCGCGAGTGGGTCGCGGGTGGGTCGCGGGGTTTGTCGCGGCTGGGTCGCGGGTGGATTGCGGGCGGGTCGCGGGTTGGGTCGCGGGTGGGTCGCGGGGTGGGTCGCGGGTGGGTCGCGGGCGGGTCGCGGGGTGGTCGGGGGGTGGGTCGCGGGTGGGTCGCGGGCGGGGTCGCGGGAGGGATGACGCCAAACAACGACAACAACAATCATTTTAAGATTGTTCGTTTTTATCTGCTCAAGTGTCATTCAACGCGTATTTCCCAAACCCTCGATACCCGCCCTTTTCGTCTTCGATCGTACCCCTTTTGGGGGGTATGTTCTTCTCCCCTGCAGGCCGGGCCCTGGCAAGCGGCGGGGCGGCCGCGGACCGTCGGCCTGGCCAGCGGCAGCGCTGATCGGTGGCAACCCGACCCCAAGAAGGACGGACAGGGGACCGACCATGACGACGACGACGACGACGACGACGACGACGACGACGACGACGACGACGACGACGACGACGACGACGACGACGACGGCGGCGGCGGCGGCGGCGGCGGCGGCGGCGGCGGCGGCGGCGACGGCGACGGCGACGGCGACGGCGACGGCGACGACGACGGCGACGACGAGCGAAAGCGAAAGCGAGAGCGAGAGCGGCAGCGGAGCCATGAAGGGCAGGAGGGGGGCCAAGAAGGGCGACAGCGGGGCCACGAAGGGCATGCGTATGGGGCCACAGAGGGCGCTGAACGAGCGGGGGCCGCGAAGGGCAGATAATGCGGGGCCACAGAGGGCAACGACGGGGCCACTGAGGCAACGGGGCCACGTAGGACAGCGAGGGGGCCACAAAGGGCGACAGCGGGGCCACGAAGGGCATGCGTATGGGGCCACAAAGGGCGTGAACGAGCGGGGGGCCACGAAGGGCATACGTATCTTGGGCCGCAGAGGGCAAGGATGGGGCCACTGAGGGCAGCAGCAGGGCCACGAAGGGCAGCGCGGGGGCCGCGAAGGGCGACAGCAGGGCCACAAAGCAAATGCACATGGGGCCTCGACGGGCGCGAACGAGCGGGGGCCACGAAGGGCATGCATCTATGGGGCCACGAAGGGCAGCGAGGGGGCCACGAAGGGCTGCAACGGGGCCCCGAAGGGCAGCGAGGGCGCCACGAAAGCTTGCAACGGGGCCACGAAGGGCAGCGAGGGGGCCACGAAGGGGTGCAACGGGGCCACGAAGGGCAGCGAGGGGGCCACGAAGGACTGCAACGAGGCCACGAAGGCTAGCGATGGGGCCACGAAGGGCTGAAACGGGGCACGAAGGGCAGCGAGGGGGCCACTGAGGGCTGCAACGGGGCCACGAAGGGTTGCAACGGGGCCACGAAGGGCAGCGAGTGGGCCACGAAGGGCAGCAACGGGGCCACGAAGGGCAGCGAGGGGGCCACGAAGGGCTGCAACGGGTCCACGAAGGGCAACGAGGCGAGGGGGCCACGAAGATCCCGATTTCTAAGTTGTGAGGGAGTCCCGAGCGTGAGCGCGACTCCTGGGTGCCTAGGTGTCGGGAGCGCGGCGCTTGCGCAAATTGCGGGACATTCCAACGAAAGGGCGTGATTCCCTAGTGAAATGCATACAAGTTTCCAGCGAGAGCGCGAGTCTGGAGTGCCGAGAGAGCGATTCCTGAATAAAGTGTAAGGAAGTCCCAAGCCAGAGCGCGATTCCTGAGTCAAACGCGAGGAAGTCTGAGGCGGCAGCGGGGGTCTTGGTTAAATTGTGAGGAAATCTCAGGCGGGACCGGTTGTTGCTATAATCTGGGAACCAACAACGCAGGTTGAGCCGAGTGATTTCTCCTGAAAAAAACCAGGGTGCGAGCCCCGGGGGAAGCACTTCAATTGAAAAACGCAATGGTCACCGGAGGGGGGCAATCAACAATTATTAGTTTCAGTAATGAAAGTGCAACAACAACAACAATAACAAACAAACAAACAATCAATCAATCAATCAACAACAATAACAACAACAACCATTTAAGGCTGTGCGCTCTTACTTGCCCGCGAGTCATTCAACACGTATACCCTACACCCTCGATACCCGCCCTCTTCGTCTTCGATCACACCCCTTTTGGGTGGATTATTTCTCTTTGCTGGGGCCGGCGGGCTTAGACGTACGGGCAAACCGGAACGGGCGGACGATCCTTCGGGGGCGTACATCTCCCTGCCCGCCATTGGAATTGGCGCGGGCCCTGCAAGAGGAGGAGGGGAAGAACGAGGGAGAGTGGGAGGAAGGGGAGGGGGAAGGACGAAGGAAGAGGGAAGATACCACGTTGTGAAGGCGTCCTTGGCGCGTGCGTGCTTCCTGAGTGCCGAAACGCAATTCCAGAATAATTTGTGAGGACGTCGCACGCGAGAGCGCAGTCCTGAGTACATTGTGAGGAAATCTCGGGCGGAAGCGGGGGCCCTGACTAAGTTGCGAGGAAGTCTCAAGCGGGAGCGCCGTTCCTGAGCAAATTGCACGGAAGTCTCAGGCGGGAGCGGGGGTCCTCACTAAATTGCGAGGAAGTCTCAGGCGGGAGCGCCGTTCCTGAGTCAATTGCGCGGAAATGTCAGGCAGGAGCGGGGGTCCTGAGTAAAATTCGAAGAAGTCTCAGGCGGGAGCGCCGTTCCCACGTAAATTGCACGGAAGTCTCAGGCGGGAGCGGGGGTCTTGATTACATTGCGAGGAAGTCTCAGACGGGAGCGCCTTTCCTGAGTAAATTGCGCGGAAGTCTCAGGCGGGAGCGGGGGTCCTGAGTAAAAATAGAGGAAATCTCAGGCGGGAGCCGTTGTTGTTGTAGCCCGGGGGGCAGGAGCACAGTTTGAGCAGGAAGACTTTCCTTGAGAAAAAACAAGGTGCGAGCCCCGGGGGTGGCACTTCAATCGAAAAAAATCAATGTGCACTGGTGGGGGGGATCAACAATGATTATTCTTCAAGAATGAGAGTTCAACAACAACAACAACAACAACAACAACAACAACAACAACAACAACAACAACAACAACAACAACAGCAACAATCATTTTCAGACTGTTTGCTCTTATCTGCTCGCGTGCGACTCAACACGTATATCCCGAACCCTCGATACCCGCCCTCTTCGTCCTCGACCGTACCCCCTTCGGGCCAGTTCTTTCTTACCTGAAGCGTGTATTTCGCGCAGCCCCTGAAGCATGGGAAGAGGACGGAGGAAAGGAAGGACATGGGGGAGAGAGGAGGATGGAGCACGGGCTAGGAGCAGAAAGCACGCGGCAGAACCAGACGGGCATATCGGGCGAGCAGACCCTACCAGGCGGGTCGGGAAGGAGGGCCCAAGCTGACAGGTCGAGCAGGCGGGTTGCTGAAGTGTGCGTCCTGCATGAATCGCAAGGAAGTCTCGAGCGATAGCTCGATTCCCAAATCAATCGTGAGGAAATCCACAGCGAGAGCGTGACTCCAGAATGTCGAGGGCGCCGCGTCTGAATAGATTGGGAGGACGTCCCACGCGAGAGCGCGATTCCTGAATAAATGGTGAGGAGGTCCCGTGCGAGAGCGCGATTCGGAAATAAATTGTGAGGAAGTATCAGGCGGGAGTTGTTGTTGTTGTTGTTGATGTAAACTTGATGTAAACCGGGGGCCAACAACACAGTTTGAGGACGAAGACTTTCCATGATAAAAAAAAGGTGCGAGCGCCGGGAGGGGCACTTCAATTGAAAAATACAATGTGCACCGGAGGGTTCATCAACAATGATTATGATTCAGTAGTGAGGGTTCAACGAAAGTCCGCATCGCGGAATCCCACTTCAGCCACGCACCCAGGGACAGTGAATCGGAGGTTGGGGGGTGAGATCGAAGTGGAACGGAGAGCCCCCCTACTGGGAAATCGATTTCGGTTTCGTGTTCGTGCCGTGCGTGCGGGCGAGGCGAAGCTGCGTGGGCGGGGGGTAGGAAATTCTCTTGTGGCTGGGCCGTGGCTGGACCAAAGGGTTCTCCGCCCGGCAACCGGTGGCGCGCGGTGTCCCGCCAGTGTCCCGCTGGTGTCCCGCCGGTGTCCCGTCGTGGCTGGGCCGCGGCTGGACCAAAAGGTTCTCCGCCCGGCAACCGGTGGCGCGCGGATGATGAGACCGATAGTGAGATCGATAGAAAGATCTACAGTAAAAGATCGATGGTGAGATCTATAGTGAGATCGATCGTGATATCGATAGTGAGATCGATAGTGAGATCGATAGTGAGATCGATCGAGTGGGATCGATAGCAAGATCGATAGTGGAATCGGTAGTGAGATGAATAGTGAGATCGAAAGCGAGATCGATAGTGAGATCGATAGCGAGATCGATAGTGGGATCAATAGTGGGATGGATAGTGAGATCGACAGTGAGATCGATTGTGTGAGATCGATAGTGAGATCTATCGAGTGAGATCGAAAGTGGGGTCGATGGTCCCATCGATCGTGAGACCGATAACGACATCGCTTGTGAGATCGATATGATACCAAGGTGCCCAAGAGCGAAGGATGACGTAAGCAACTCGACACCAAGGCTCCCAAGAGCGAGCGGCAACGCAAAAATCACCACTGTTGTCCATTGCTGGCCCCCCTCCCCCCCCCAACCTCCTTATCACCCGCAGGGTGGTCGTATAGGTATCCGTTCGGCCCCCTCACTTTGATTTGGTATTGCCGACTCCTTCAAGGTTCCATTTGATGGGCCAACGCCCCCAGGTTTTCCAAAGCCTCTCGTGCGGAGGGTCGTAAGCATCAAGTTATCGTTTTTCTCGAGCCTGATGAAGAGAGGTCAAGTACACGAGGACAATGTGGCCGAGGGTTCAATCGAACCCGTGTCAGCGCTAGCCGATCTTCTTGTCCGCTTTGGCGCCCCTCTTCCCCTCCTTCCGTCCGCACACGGGCGCGTCGCCGCAGACGACATCCACCAGATCTTGCTGAAGGACGAGAGAGAGAGTAGAGCCAGCGAGGGGAAGTATAGACAGTTAGGGAAGTAGAAAGAAGACCGGTGAAGAAGGACGGGCAGAGGGCATGAACAGAGGAAGATGGGAGGGGAAGCAGAGACACAAAATATAGCAACTTGCCCAACCCATGCTTGCACTTCGGGGCGCGTGCTTGTTCCCCAAACAGTGGCTGCACTTCGGGTTTTTTACTCGGGCTATCCGGAACTGGCCGTGATCGTCGCAGTCGGCGGCAGGCGTGACGGTGCCCCCTGGTTGTGCCATCATGCGTTGGTGCCTTCTGTGTCTGGCCCTGTCGCAATCGGCCGCAGTTGTGCTTGTGTCCCACGGTGTGTGTCAGCCAGCCGTAGGTGCGCTTATGTTGGATGGCTGATGCCCTATGCGTTAGTGTCTAATGATTGGTCTCGATCGTCACAGTCGGCCGTAGGCGCACTGGTGCCTTGTGCCTGTTGCCATACGCGCAGATCCACTTTTTGACCTGATTGTTACAGTTGGTCTTTCGCGCTTTGGCGCCCACTGGTTGGTGCCCCATTGTTGGTGCCATGTGGAGCCATGTGGGTCGTACTCGGCCATTCGTGCGGTTAGTGCCCCATGGTTGGTGAGGTTGGTGCCCCAGGGTTGGTGTCTCAGCATTGGCGCATAGCTTGCACACGCGGGGCAACAATCCTCTACTGCTTGGGGCCCGCGCGCTGACAGCATGCTCTCACGAATTGACCCTGGTTGTCGCAGTCGGTCGTCAGCTCGCTGGTGCCCCATGTATGGCTAGTGCTTCCTGCGTCGGTGCCCTATGACCTGCGCCTGGTCGTCGCAGCTGGCCGCACGTAGGCGCGGTAGCGCGCCCTATGCGTCGATGTTTTACGCGTTGATGCCTTAATGGCAGATGCCCTGCTGTTTCCTGGTGCTCTCAAAACAGTGCTGGCTCTTTAGGGCGGTTGGCTTGTGTCGTAAGGGACCGGCCCTGTGCGTCGCAGTCGGCCGTTGGCGCGCGGGTGCCTTGTGCCTGGTGCCCTTGGTGTGTCGCCATGCAGGTTGCAGATGGCCGTATGCGGGTTGGTACCCTATGGTTGGTGCCAGATGGGCTGGTACCATATGGATTGATGCCGGATGTGGTCGATTGGCCGTTGGCGTTCTGGTGCCTTCTGCGTCAGCGTCCTATGTGTTGGTGCCTTGTGAATGGTGTCTTCAGGTTCGTATCACACGGTTGGTGCCTTAATATAGTTGGCGCTTTATGCGTTTGTGTTTCGTTGTTAGTACCATGCATTTTGCCAGAATCATCATCTGCGCTGTCATACGAGGCATCGCCATGTTGCTTGTATGTGATTGCCAGCGTGGACCCCGAATAGTAGGGTTTCGCATCACAGGCACAGACCATGAGGGCACCACCCATCGGGTACCAGAGCAAGAACGAGCAATCGCAACTTTCAAAGGCATCCTAGGGAACCAGTCATGCAGCACCACACACAGGGCGCCAGGTCACGAAGGAGAGATCGCGACCATCAAGGGCATCACAGGGTACCAGCAACAGAGCGACATACATAGGGCGCCATGGCACGAACAAACAAGTTTCGCCCATCGAAGGCATCACGGCCCAGCAGCTGTAGAGCACCACCCGTAGGGCACCAGGGCAAAACACGCAACCTCAACCATCAAAATCATCATAAGGGCACCAGCCATAGAGTACCACCCATAGGGCACCAGAGCATCAACGAGAACTCGCAACCGTCATGCCCAACTCTTGTAGAAACAGTCAAGAAAACCTGCTGTGAAGTGCCTTTGGGAGACAGGGCGTTAGCCATAGAGCACGACCCATGGGGCGCCAGGACAAGAACGAACAGTCGCGACCGTCAAGGCACCCCAGTGCAGCAGCCATGGTGCACTGCCCACAGGGCATCAGGGCAAGAGCCAGCACCTGCGACTTTCAAGGCGTCGTGGTGCAGCAGCCGTGGAGAGCCGCCCATAGGGCACCATGGTAACCACGATGAATCTCAGTTCAAGGTCAACATAGGGCAGCAGCCATAGAGCAGCGCCCATATGTCATCAGGGCAACAACGAGACCCCGCAAACTCCAAAGACACCTTAGGGCCTCGGCCATAGACCACCACACATAGGGCACCATGACAAGAACGAGAACCGGCACCCTGATGCAGCAGCGATCAGGCATCACCCACGAGACACTAGGGCAAGAACGAGCACCCGCAACACTCAAAGGCATGGTGCTTGAGCTATGTCCCACCACCCGCGAGACCAAGGCAAGAACGAGAACTCGCGAATTTCAAGACAGTATATGGTATATCAGCGATAGACCCCCCCTCACAGGGCACCAGGGCAATGACGAGAACTCGCGACGTTCAAGGCACCCTAGTGCACCACCCATAGATCACCATGGCAAGAACGAGCACTCGCGACTTTCAATTCCAATCCTTGTGAAAACAAGGAAGAACTCCTCAGTTCCAGCACTGTGCAGAGAAAATGTTATACATACGATGTGTTGTGGTTTTGGTGTTGTGTCATACGGCGTGTTTGTGCATCCGTACTCTGCTCCGTATCATGTTGCTTAGCGCATTCCCCAGAGACTACAGTGTCAGCACCGGCAGGATGGCGATTTGTGTACCATGGAGGGGCTGCTACAGAAGCACTACAAGCACCGCGTGCCCTTCGAGAGGTCGCGCTGATAGGGCATCGGGCTGCAGTTCGCCTTTCGCCGACGGCTGAGAGTTGTTTTAGCGCTTCGGAGCTGCACTTTTCTGATGGTGTCTAGGCGTCCAGGGTCTGTTCGATGTCACGCCGTCGTGCCAGAGGGAAGGGAGAGGTGTGGAAAAGAGAGAGGGGAAGGGTAGGGGACAAATGGGGTAGTTAACAGTTAATGGGGAAGGGGTGGGAACATGCATGCATGCATGCCTTCCCGCCCAGCTCGTTTGACCCTGATTTTTTCCCGAATCAATTCGGCAGTGAAGTTTAATGTTCGATGGGGAGGAGGAGGAGGAGGAGGAGGAGGAGGAGGAGGAGGAGGAGGAGGAGGAGGTGGAGGAGGAGGAGGAGGAGGAGGTGGAGGGGGGAGGAGGAGGAGCAGGGGGAATGCAGTGATTCGTTGTGGGGGTTCGTGCTACGCTTCGAAATTTGTGCATGCTGCGCCGTGCGTGAATGTGCGAGGTCCTATGGCACTGGCTGCTGGGGCCACCATCGACGAGAGCTGCCCAGGGGAAGCGAACTGCATCTGCTGCCCGTTGTCTCCGGGCCAGCCCTCCAGCGAGCGGCCGCCCCGGGGAGACCACGTTACTCTCTCGAGAGAGAGAGTTGCATTCGAGCCGGCGGACAGGAGGCTGTGCGAAATAAGGGGACGGGGAAGAGGAGGGGGATGAGGAAGAGGCGGAGGAGGAGGAGGCGGAGGAGGAGGCGGAGGAGGAGGCGGAGGAAGAGGAGGAAGAGGAGGAGGAGGATGAGGATGAGGAGGAGCTGATGATAATGATGATGGATGATATGATGATGATGATATGATGATGATGATGATGATGATGATGATGATGATGATGATGATGATGATGATGATGATGATGATGATGATGATGATGATGAGGATGAGGATGAGGATGGATGAGGATGAGGATGAGGATGAGATGAGATGAGAGATGAGGAGAGGAGGATGAGGATGAGGAGGAGGAGGAGGAGGAGGAGGAGGAGGAGGAGGAGGAGGAGGAGGAGAGGAGGAGGAGGAGGAGGAGGAGGAGCAGGAGCAGGAGCAGAGCAGGAGCAGAGCAGGAGGAGGAGGAGGAGGAGGAGGAGGAGGAGGAGGAGGAGAAGCTGGACGACGACGACGATGTCGGCGACGACGACGACGACGACGACGACAACGACGACGATGGCGGCGGCGGCGGCAGCGGCGGCGGCGACGACGACGACGACGACGACGACGACGACGACGACGACGACGGCGGCGACGGCGACAACGACGACGACGACGACAACCCTCCTCCACCCGAGCGCCGGCAACCGCGCCCTCCCCGAGGTCTGCGAGAGGGCCCCGGATCAACCTGACGTGGCGAGCGAGGGGGGGCTGAGCGGGGGCGGGGGGAGAAGCGAGGCGGTGCCTCCAGGGAGGGAGGGAGGCTAGAAGGCAGGAAGGAAGGCATGATGCTCCAGGGAGGGGGTGGGGGGAAGCCGGGGCAACTTCGGTGCAGGTCTCGGTTGCGGCCATCACGGCTGTCTCCGCACGGGTTGCCGCTGCTCACGGCGCACGCCTCCTCGTCGCGATGTCGCTCGCCTCCTGGCACGGCTGTCTTGAAGGTTTTTTGGGCCGCCTTTGTGCGGACAGTGTGCACGGCATTGGTGCCATTCGCTCGCTGGCACAATGCTACACCATGCGCATTAGGTTGCCGACCTCTCTGTCGCCAGTGAAGAGATGTGTTCAAGCATGAAGCGACGCAAGCACTCGTGTGAAGAGCCTGTTGTATGATTTAGAATTTGCCCGCAGCACTTTCTGCGTGGACCTAGCAGCAACTATGCACATTTTGGAGCCGCAGTTCGATAGACAAATGCGCACCTCTTCCTCTCTGCACGGCGCAGGCGCTCGGCATCGCAGTGGCCTCCTATAGCTTTAAGATTCCAGAAACCTCAAGAATGAAGTTTGCTAGATGAGGCCGGCCTGGTGGAGCTGAGCGACGCCATGGAGTACGTTATCTAGCTAGCAGGCTCTACGAGCGGGAAAGCGCAGCAACGTCTAGGTGTCCAGTTGCACTGCGCGCGATTCCGCCACCGCGCTTGCGCGGGCCCCCAGGAAGGTGGGGATGGAGGGCGCCCGGGAGGGGGAGGGGGCAATGCGTTGGGGGGGGTGCGGGACGGGGCGCCCAGAGGCGAGGAGGGGCACCCGGAGGGGGGGAGGGGACACGGGACGCGGCCACCCTCGCCTCAGCGTCTGGGCGGTATTAAGAGCATGGCTACGCCAAGACGGTGACCTCGTGCTGCGACGGTACGGAGGCGCTCATCTGGGCCTCCCAGATGGGGTTCGAGCAGATGGGGTCGGAGGATCATTCCGCATCGGCGATGCATCGGCGATGCAGCCCGATGCGGAGCCCCGTGTTCTCCACGCCGACGTCGCCGATGCATCGGCGATGCGGCACGATCCTCCGACCCCATCTACCCGAGCCCCAGTTGGGAGGCCTCTAGCTCATGCAAGATAAAGCGGTTGCCAAGCGATGATGATGGAGTTGTGCCTTGCAGTGTGCACTGTGTGGCACGGGAAGTAGACCAAGGTGTGTGGCTTGCGTCGACGCGCTGTATTGCTATGGAGCTTGGACTCGACAGCAGCTTCGATTCAACGTGACCTGATAATCACACTACATCGTTTGGTTATGTTTGATTCGGCGTGGAACTGATGGTTGCCTTATACTCTGGAAGACTTGAAGCAGGCCGTGCTCGAGGTCGAAGATTATCAGAGTTCATCGAGTTACCCATTTTGTCGCGAAGCGGTTGCCAATCTACATGGTAGACAACGACAGAAAGAGAGCGAAGCTGAGATTGACACATGCATGCGTACCGCATGTCTGCATGTACGAAGGTCATGGGATCCAGCGAGCATATGCAAGCACAGTGTTGCTTGGATGACGTTGTGTTGTTTCCGCTCACCTTCAGAGGCAGGATGCGCCCGGCGGCAACATAGGTTTGCCGAACAAATTTCCAATGAAACCAGCATGCCCGTTCAAAGTCATCTCCACTGGCAGCCAGACGGGCAAGAAATGAAAGCTAGGTGCGCTCGCGTCACCTGATATCCTACCCCTCCATCCCATCCCTTCCCACTGCGCTGCCGTTTTCTCTATCAGCGGACGCGTGTCACAGCGGACGTGGAATTCCATAAAAGATTCAGTCGTGTTATGCACAATCGGGAAATGGGAGCTGCTGACATAGGAGGAGGAGGAGGAGGAGGAGGAGGAGGAGGAGGAAGAGGAGGAGAAGGAGGAGGAGAAGGAGGAGGTGGCAGGTGAGCAGAAGGACAACGAGGATGAGAAAGAAGGAGTACGTGGACGAACGGCAGCAGCAGGACTTGGAGCGGGAGGAGCAGGAATAGCGGGGGATAGCGGAGGAGTGAAAAGAGGAGGGGCGACAACGATGAGGACGGGCTCGGATTTAGAAAGAGCGGCCCACGCTGGGGCGAGAGCGCCATTCTGAACGATGGGAGCAGCCCCGCGATCCTCAGTCGAGGCCCACGCTGCGCCCATCCTGCGTGTAAAAAAAAAACGATACGCGGAGAGGGGCGCGCTACTCTAAGCACGTCTTCGGGGGAGAGAGGAGAGTAGTATTTATGGTGAGTCATTGCTGATGGGGGTATAAAGAGGGGGAGAAGGAGGAGGAGGACGAGGATAACGAAGAGTAGGGGTAGGAGGAGGAGGAGGAGGAGGAGGAGGAGGAGCAGGAGGAGGGCGGCAACGAGGAGGAAAAGGAAATGGGGGACGATTGCCGATCGTTAAGCAAAGTGGCCGTTAGATTCAGCACGGCGTCACACGCCCCCCCTTGCCCAACGGATTCGTTTTGTGATCCCCTCGGTGGTACCCCTCGACAGGCATCACCTGAAAAGGCTCCAGCTTGCCCAGCTTATCGGGTGCGATCTTTTCTCGACGCGATTTTGCTGATTGGATAGGCCTTGATGCAGATTAGTGGACACGATGGCATACCTTCCCCTCGTGACCCGACCTTGCAACAAGAGGTGGAAGGAAGGATGATGAGAAAGAGGAGGAAGAAGAAGAGGAGGAGGAGGCGGAGGAAAAATAATGGGAGGGGGAGAAGGAGCAGGAGGAGAGGAGGAGGGCAATGAGGAGGAGGAGGACAAGGCAACAAGGGGAGGATGGAGAGGAGGAGGAGGAGGAGGAGGAGGAGGAGGAGGAAGAGAAAGCGGAGGAGGAGGAGGAGGAGAAAGGAACAGGAACCTGAGCAGAAGTAGTATGGCAGGAGAAAGAGGAGGACCAGAGCAAGCCCAGGATTCGTCAAACACACCCTCGCGCCCAAAGTCTCCCCCCCTTGGTCCCGCCCAAAGTCTCACCCTCCGCCCAAACGCCCGGGTCAGGCGAGGCCCTCTTGTGTGAAGGATCCATCCTCCGTCCTCCGAGTTGAAAAACGCAAAGGGGTACAGTGGAGACCCATGCCAATAAACACCCTTCTTGCCACCAAGGTGCCCTGGGTTTTTTGGGTTTCGATGGTTTTGCCGTGGAAGGCGTGACGTTCCCACACCAAAAAATCAATCGACGTCCTGGGGTCTCAGGGTTGGGTTGCTTGTGGAAGGTTTCTTGTGGAGTGGCCCCCACTGTAGGATAATAAAGGTCGAGGAAGTGTCCAGCGATAGCCCCGTTTTGAAAAGGATCGTCCCCCTATCCGCGTAGAGCACGAAAGTCTCAAGCGATAACCCCGTTCTGAGAAGGAGTCGCCCTCCATCCGCGTAAGTGTTCCACAACTTGAAAATTCTTGGTGGTCGAAAGTGGGGAAGTCTCCACGAGAGCCGCGTGGCGCTAACGCGAGAGCCGCACTTTTAAAACGACCGGCCCTCCATTATTGTATCTGTTGGAAGCTGGAAGAAACGAGTGTGCGCGGCGCTAACATGAGAGCCGCACTTTGACAACGACCGACCCTCCATCCTTTAATTAAGCTGAAAAACGTGAGTGCGCAGCACTAACGCGATGGCCGCATGTTGAAAAAAAACAGCCCTCAATCCTTGTAGCGGTTTGAGTTCGCGGCTGCTTTACTTCAGGATCATAAATAAGTGGTAAGCACGGCTGAAGCAGAACGCGCGGCCCGGCCTACGGACACTTCTGGTGGTGCGACGGGGGAGAGTTACTCATCAGGAAGAGGGATGGGCTGAGGACCTCAATACATTCAAGATGTAACGACGACGCCGCAGTACACCTGTCCGTCCCGAGCACCCCCTCATAAGTCCTCACAAGCATTCTTCTTCATTGCGCGAAGCGCGAAGAGGCGTGGATGGGGAAGAGAGGAGGGGGAGGAGGATGAGCATGGCCCGCGCACCGCCAGGCGATGGATCGTGCGCCACGAGTCCGGTTGCCCCGCTGCGGGCTCCCGAGCCCAGGCGGTGCCCGCGCTGGGTTACCGCGCGCGCCGGCCCGCACGCGCCCCAGCGGCCGACCCGGAGGAGCTGTTGCCCCTCCCTTTCCCCCGCTTCCCTTCCCTCCCTGCCCCCCTGCTTGCTGTGTTCCCTCTGCCCCTTCCCGCCTGCCCGCCCACGGCTTCAACCCGCCTGCCCTGGTCTCCCGCCTGTGCGTTCGGCGTCGTCTGCTTGCTTCTCCCCTCCTCTCTGCTTTTCCGTCGTTCCGCAGCACAGACTGCCAGGTGCTCGCAACACGGGGCCGCAGCAGACTCAGAGATTATGTTGACATCATTGGGAACTTCCTGCTCTTCTTATTCCTTTATCGTTTCCCGACGTAGGCCAGCAAGCGCCGTCGCGTCTTCCGAGTTTCCTCCTCTTCTGCTTTCTGGGCAGAGTGTTTTTGCCAAGGAGCCTTCGCGTTTGGGTCGTGACAGTCAGCTAGTCAGGCAGTCGTCCGCCTTGTTGTCCTTTTCGTCCTGCTCCTCCACGCCGTCTCAGGCAGTCGTTACTATTGTCCTCCTCCTCCTCCTCCTCCTCCTCCTCCTCCTCCTTCTCCTCCTCCTCCTCCTCCTCCCCTCCTCCTCCTCCTCCTGCTCCTGCTCCCCCCTCCTCCTCCTCCCCTCTCCTCTCCTCCTCCTCCTCCTTCCCTTCTCCTCTCCTCCTCCCTCCTCCTCCTCCTCCCTCCTCCTCCTCCTCCTCCTCGTCCTCCTCATCCTCCTGCTCCCTCCTCCCCTCCTCCTCCCCTCCTCCTCCTCCTCTCCTTCTCCTCCTCCTCCTCCTCCTCCTCCTCCTTCTCCTCCTCCTCCTCCTCGTCCTCCTCCTCCTCCTCCTCCTCCTGCTCCTCCTCCTCCTCCTCCTCCTCCTTCTCCTCATCCTTCTCTCCTCCTCTTCGTCCTCCTCCTCCTGCTCCTCCTCCTCCTCCTCCTCCCTCCTTCCTCCTTCTCCTTCTCCTTCTCCTCCTCCTCCTCCTCCTCCTCCTCCTCCTTCTCCTTCTCCTCGTCCACCTCCTCCTGCTCCTCCTCCTCCTCCTCCTCCTCCTCCTCCTCCTGATTCATGAACGGGTTGCACATGCAGAAGAACGGAATGGTGTCGCGGAGGATGGCGGCCCTCGGCGGCAGCAGCACGAGCAGGATCATCATGGGCTGGTGCGTCATCTGCCTCTTCGCGTCGGTGAGGCCGAACTTCAGGACCATGGGCAACGTTAGGAGGACGCCCGCGAATCAGCTGCAAGAAGTTCGCGACCAGCGGCAGCTCGTTGCCCCTGCAAGTGCCCAGCGGAGTAATCACCCGCGAGGCGGCTGGAGGCGCAGCAACGTGTGGAAGGAGAACGTAAAGTTGAAGAGTCTGGCGCTTGCCAACGCGTGCTGGGCCGCGACCGCCTTGCAGAGCTTGGCATGCGCGGCGATGCAGAGCGTCAGCACTCCTGCGGTGCGGCATGACGAACAGCGTCAGCAGCAGAGGCAGCGGGCGCCATCGCGTGGACATACGGATCCGACGTCCTCAAACGCTGGCGGCGCGGCGCTCGGCCAGGGGGCTTTGGGCGAAATAGCTGTGGAACTCATTTCGGCCCAAGCCCGAGATCCCACGGAGCAGCCGCCCTACGCCCCCTTGTACGCGAATGGCAGCGCGCAGCACGGCGTAAGACGCTCCTCCAGAACAGGCCCTTCGTCCGCTGCTTCGACGCGTGGTACGACCTCGTGTTCGAGACTACCCTGTCCACGGAGAGCGACCAGTCCGTCGGGGCGCCGTTCACAGGCCCAGAGTGCAACACGGAATGCCCTATGACGGGCCCTCCGAGTTCCACCCACCCCAGGACATCCAAGGTTGCTGGGACTGGAGAGCCTGACTATCCACAGGAGACTCTGCATGATGTTGCTTGTGCCGCCCCACAGCCAGGAGTGGTTGTCGCTGCTCGTCCCGTCCGTCCCCCAGAAGAGCTGCATGATGTTGCTCGTGCCGTCCTGCCGCCTGGAGTGGCTGACGTGGCTCGTCTCGACCATCCCGAAGCAGCTCTTCTTCCTGCTCGTGCCGTTTTGCCGCGTGGAGTGGCTAGCGCTGCACACCACGACAACCACGAAGAAGCTCTGCATGTTGCTGCACGTGCCGTCCCGCCGCCTGGAGTGGCTGCTGCGGCTCGCCCCGACCATCCCCACGGAGTGGCGCATGATGATGCTCGTGCCGCTTTGCCGCCTCGTGTGGCGTTTGCTGCTCGTCAAGCCATTCCCGAAGAAGCTCTGCATGCTGATGCGCGTGCCGTCCCGCCGCTTGGAGTGGCCGACGCGGATCGTCGTGACCATCCTGACGACGCCCTGCATGACTGGCCAGCTCTTGGCATGTCGTTCCTTCGCCGCTCGGACCTTCTGCAACTACGTGGCTGTAGTACGAGTCTTGCGTGCTATGCCGATGATCTGTTGCAACGTGCTGCTGAGCGCCAGCCTGATGATCGTGGATTCTCGCCGCCCGGAGTGGCGTCTGAGGCCCCCGCCCGCTTTTGTAGCAATGTGCCCCCCCCCCCCTCTTGCTGGCGGCCTGCATGACCTACTTCTCGACGCTCCCCCTGCTGGTGCTGGAGACGCTCCTGCTGACGTCGCTGGGGACGGCGCCCCTGATAGTGCTCTGCATGAAGCTGCCGCTGCTGAATCCCGTCCCCGTGCTGTTGGTGTGGCTCTTGCTGCCCTACGCCCCCTTGTACGCGAATGGCAGCGCGCAGCACGGCGTAAGACGCTCCTCCAGAACAGGCCCTTCGTCCGCTGCTTCGACGCGTGTTACGACCTCGTGTTCGAGACTACCCTGTCCACGGAGAGCGACCAGTCCGTCGGGGCGCCGTCCACAGGCCCAGAGTGCAACACGGAATGCCCAATGACGGGCCCTCCGAGTTCCTTCCACCCACCCCAGGACATTCAAGGTTGCTGGGACTGGAGAGCCTGACTATCCACAGGAGGCTCTGCATGATGTTGCTCGTGCCGCCCCACAGCCAGGAGTGGTTGTCGCTGCTCGTCCCGTCCGTCCCCCAGAAGAGCTGCATGATGTTGCTCGTGCCGCCCTGCCGCCTGGAGTGGCTGACGTGGCTCGTCTCGACCATCCCGAAGCAGCTCTGCTTCCTGCTCGTGCCGTTTTGCCGCATGGAGTGGCTAGCGCTGCACACCACGACAACCGCGAAGAAGCTCTGCATGTTGCTGCACGTGCCGTCCCGCCGCCTGGAGTGGCTGCTGCGGCTCGCCCCGACCATCCCCACGGAGTGGCGCATGATGATGCTCGTGCCGCTCTGCCGCCTCGCGTGGCTTTTGCTGCTCGCCAAGCCATTCCCGAAGAAGCTCTGCATGCTGATGCGCGTGCCGTCCCGCCGCTTGGAGTGGCCGACGCGGATCGTCGTGACCATCCCGACGACGTCCTGCGTGATTGGCCAGCTCCTGGCATGCCGTTCCTTCGCCGCTCGGACCTTCTGCAATTACGTGGCTGCAGTACGAGTCTTGCGTGCTGTGCCGATGATCTGTTGCAACGTGCTGCTGAGCGCCAGCATGATGATCGTGGATTCTCGCCGCTCGGAGTGGCGTCTGAGGCCCCCGCCCGCTTTTGTAGCAATGTCCCCCCCCCCTCCTCCTCCTCCTCCTCCTCCTCCTCCCTCCTCCTCCTCTCCTCCTCCTCCTCCTCCTCCTCCTCCTCCTCCTCCTCCTCCTCCTCCTCCTCCCCTCCTCCCATCCTCCTCCTCCTCCTCCTCCTCCTCCTCCTCCTCCTCCTCCTCCTCCTCCTCCTCCTCCTCCTCCTCTCCTCCTCCCTTGTCTACCATAAAGGACTTCTACCATAAACTCAAGGCGGAACAGGATGCCGCCCCTGGCTCTGCCTGTGACCTCGAATATCATTTGAAGGTTCTGCGAGGCGCCAGAATTGCAACGGGCGCCTGAGATGGAGGATTGCTCTCTGAGGGTACGTGCGCTCCTCCTCCTCTTCCTCCTCCTCCTCCTCCTCCTCCTCCTCCTCCTGCTCCTCCTCCTCCTCCTCCTTCTCCTTCTCCTCCTCCTCCTCCTCCTCCTCCTCCTTCTCCTCCTCCTCGTCCTCCTCCTCCTGCTCCTCCTCCTCCCCCTCCTCCTCCTCCTCCTCCTTCGTACAGGAGGACAGCGGCGACGAGCGCCCAGCTCGGGCGAGCGCCGCGCGGCCCCGCGCAGGCCCCGCGGGTCGCGGCGCGCGGCGCGCGCGGCGGGGGGGGGGACGAGGAAGAGAACGAGGACCAGACGGCACGCTTGCCACCCACAGTGAGGCATGAGGCCCCACGGCCTGCCAAAGCGGCGGGCACGGGGTGACGGCGGACCTCCAGAACATTGGCGCGCCCCCCTCGGCTACGCTCGAGGAGGAAAATGTGGACCAGTTGGAGCCCAAGATGTGTCAACGATGCTGCAATACACCTTTCCGTCCCAAGTTCCCTCCGCACAAGTCTCCGCCAGCGCTCTTCGTCGGCATTAACAATATTTTACAATATTATGAATCAAAAGGCGGATTCGGCCAAGGCGAAGTTCAGTCAGAGAGTTCCAGACCGAATCCCTCTTCACACGTCGCTCCAGAGCGTCCCCTTTCACTACCAGAAGCGCCCTTCGATGGACGAGCACCGCTTGGGGCCTGCCATTCCGGCGATAACGACTTGTATGGAATGCGACAAGGTAGGCTCATCAAATTCCACGATGTGTCCAGAGAAAACCCCGTTTTGAGAAGAAGCCCCCACCCTTGTAGGCGTGCAGCTGCTACACTCGTTGACGTTTCTGGGCATTCATTCGGGGAGATCTCTTGCCAGAGCCCCAGTGTGAGAAGGAACCGCCCTCCATCCGTGCAGCTGCTACATCTGTTCAAGCTCCCATGTGCGGGTCGTGTGTGGCGGGACCCCCCCCCAGTAGGTGCACTCGCCAGAGCCGGGCACCGCCTCTCGAGGCGTTGGGCGCTGCCGCGCGGCGCCACGACCGCTCAGCGCGCGCGTCGCAAAAATGGGGAGACAACGAATTACTCCGACGGTAGGACCCCACATGAGAATCTGTTTAGCTTACCCTTTGCCCTTTCCTCCTCCCCCTGGCGGACACCCTCTCCTCTCGCCCCCTGCACTGCCCTCTCTTCCCCCTTATATTTTTTCCTCCTTCCTCTCTCCTCCTCCTCCTCCTCCTCCTCCTCCTCCTCTCCTCCTCCTCCTCATCCTCCTCCTCCTCCTCCGCCTCCTCCTCCTCCCTCCTCCTCCTCCTCCTCCTCCTCCTCCTCCTCCTCCTCCTCCTCCTCCTCCTCCTCCTCCTCCTCCTCCTCCTCCTCCTCCTCCTCTCGCGCCACCTCCTCCTCGTCGTCGGCCTCCCCCATGCCCCTTCCCTCCTCATCTCCCTGCCTTTTCTCCAGGTGCACCTCCCCTTCCCCCTCGTCGGGGCAAGCAAATCCATTTTCCTCAGCGCCGTCGCCGCCTCGGCCAGCGCGCGCGCGTCTGCCGACGGCTAGATCGCGAAGCCGTCGAGACAAACCTTCGGGCTGGGCCGTAGGCTCCCGCTCGAGACTTCCTCCATATTCAGGTTTCAAGAGCCCAAAAGTGACGACAGTTGCACGTTGCGGATGACCCGCTCGGATTCGAACATGAAGTGCGGGCCCCATAGGGAGGGGGCTCCCGCCTGAGACTTCCTCGCAATTCACTCACAGACGAGGCTCCCGCTCGAGACTTCCTCCACATTCAGGTCTCAAAAGCGCAAAAGTGACGACAGTTGCACGTTGCGGATGACCCGCTCGGATTCGAACATGAAGTGCGGGCCCCATAGGAAGGGGGTTCCCGCCTGAGACTTCCTCACAATTCACTCACAGACGAGGCTCCCGCTCGAGATTTCCTCCATATTCAGGCCTCAAGGGCCCAAAAGTGACGACGGATACACGTCGCGGATGACCCGTTCGGATTCGAACATGAAGTGCGGGCCCCATAGGGAGGGGGCTCCCGCCTGAGACTTCCTCGCAATTCACTCACAGACGAGGCTCCCGCTCGAGACTTCCTCCATATTCAGGTTTCAAGAGCCTAAAAGTGACGACAGTTGCACGTTGCGGATGACCCGCTCGGATTCGAACGTGAAGTGCGGGCCCCATACGGAGGGGGCTCCCGCCTGAGACTTCCTCACAATTTACTCACCGACGGGGCTCCCGCTCGAGACTTCCTCCATATTCAGGTCTCAAGAGCCCAAAAGGACGACAGATGCACGTTGCGGATGACCCGTTCGGATTCGAACATGAAGTGCGGGCCCCATAGGGAGAGGGCTCCCGCCTGAGACTTCCTCACAATTCACTCACAGACGAGGCTCCCGCCCGATACTTCCTCCATATTCAGGCCTCAAGAGCCCAAAAGTGACGACGGTTACACGTTTCGGATGACCCGCTCGGATTCGAACATGAAGCGCGGGCCCCATAGGGAGGGGGCTCCCGCCTGAGACTTCCTCGCAATTCACTCACAGACGAAGCTCCCGCTCGAGACTTCCTCCATATTCAGGTCTCAAGAGCCCAAAAGTGACGACAGTTGCACGTTGCGGATGACCCGCTCGGATTCGAACATGAAGTGCGGGCCCCATAGGGAGGGGGCTCCCGCTTGAGACTTCCTCACAATTCACTCACAGACGAGGCTCCCGCTCGAGACTTCCTCCATATTCAGGTCACAAGAACCCAAAAATGACGACAGTTACACGTTTCGGATGACCCGCTCGGATTCGAACATGAAGCGAGGGCCACATAGGGAGGGGGCTCCCGCCTGAGACTTCCTCGCAATTCACTCACAGACGAGGCTCCCGCTTGAGACTTCCTCCACACTCAGGTCTCAAAAGCCAAAAGTGACGACAGTTGCACGTTGCGGATGACCCGCTCGGATTCGAACATGAAGTGCGGGCCCCATAGGAAGGGGGTTCCCGCTTGAGACTTCCTCACAATTCACTCACAGACGAGGCTCCCGCTCGAGATCTCCTCCATATTCAGCCTCAAGGGCCCAAAAGTGACGACGGATACACGTTGCGGATGACCCGTTCGGATTCGAACATGAAGTGCGGGCCCCATAGGGAGGGGGCTCCCGCCTGAGACTTCCTCACAATTCACTCACAGACGAGGCTCCCGCCGATACTTCCTCCATATTCAGGCCTCAAGTCAGCGAGTAGTGATGATGATGATGATGATGATGATGAGGATGATGATGATGATGATGATGATGATGATGATGATGATGATGATGATGATGATGATGATGATGATGATGATGATCGTTCGATGCCGATGATGGTGAGTGATCGTGGAATGGTGATGGTGATGCTGATGGTGATGATGATGATGATGAGTGGGGAGTGATGGTGATGGTGATGATGATGATGCGGAGGAGGGAGCAAAGAGGAGCAGAGGAGAGGGAGGAGGAGGAGGAGGAGAGATCCTGCGCGGAGGGTGTGCAGAGAAAACAAGAACCCCACTTAGGATGTGGGGAAAAAACGTTAATGTTGGTCGCAATGTTGTGACATTCTGAGGCGGGAGCCCCATTTCGAAAAAGGACCGCACTCCACCCGCACAGCTGTCGCACAATGTTACACTTGTGGTGACACTTCTGCGGATGTCTCACGCGGGAGCCACATTCCGTGCAAATGTTGATTGCTCAAGATACATGTGCGCGGCGCGATGGCGAGGGCACCATTTTGACAAGGGCATTTCCACCCACGTACCTGGTGCAAGTTTTTAAGACGGATGCGCGCGGCGCTAAGGCGACCTACTTTTTTGAAAACGAACGGGCGTCCACTTGTGCAACTGCTGCGCATTCCAAGCTTCCGGCTTGTCGCGCAAATTTGCAATGTTCCAAGAAACAAGGTGAGCAAACGCCAACGCGCGAATTGAAATTAGAGGAAGGGTATTGTTGACGCTTCGCAAATCCCCACCAGCCCATCCAGAAACGATGCCCAGGGTAATTGCCTCGATCAGGGAAGTGGGCAGCACACAGAGGAAGCCATTATGAGACATCTTGGGATATCTGGAGCCATCTTGGAAGTCATCTTGGGCTCTCCCAGGTGCTCTTGGAGTCATCTTAATCAGTGCCCCCCCCCCCCAAGAGGCCACCATGTGGCTAAAACCTTGGTAGAATCAATGATTTGGCATTCTCGCCGAGGCCTCTTGGAGCATCTTGGGTGCCTCTGGGGGGTCTCTTGGGGCCTCTGGGGGGTCTCTTGGGAGCCTCTTGGGGGCATCCTGGTGGCCTCTTGGGGCTTCCTGGCCACCTCTTGGGGCCCTCTTGGGGCACCCTTGGGAGCCTTGGGGGCCATCTTTGGGCCATACTGGGTGAGATCGATCACAGAGTGGGGGGGTACTCAGTCCCCCCCTCAGGAGGCCAAAATGAGGCCAAAACCTTAGTAAAACCAATGGTTGTGGCTTCTTCGCCGAGGCCGTTTTGGACGCTCCGACGACTCGCGGAACCCCCCGTCCAGGTCCAGGGGAGGGGGTAGGGGGAGGGGTAAAAGGAAACTCCATAAACCGCCTACGCCCAGAGGGCTGGTGGGATTCATGCAGCCGTGGCATCCTGACTCTTAGTGGCATCCTGACACTGACTGCGTCCAAGGGTTCAAGTGGATCTGGTGATCTCACTGCCGAATCCCAAGCGCTTTCGCCGGGGAGGTCTTGATGCTTTAGTCCCAGGGGATAAGCTTAAGGTGCTGACATGAAAATTCCCGAGTATGTCACTGCGGCGAACGCGTGGTGGTGCGACTTGGCACGGCGAGAACCCCTAGCTCATTGTCGCCCTCCCCCTCTGACCTAGTTATGGCTGGGTCCCCCCCTCCCGATCGGTTGTCGCTGCCGTGCAAGACCACGTGGCACACGCCGCGAGGAGGATGAAGGAGTAAATTGGGAGCGAATGATGCAATGGCGCCGTTAATCAACGCAGAAGTCACGGACGTCGATTCGTGGCCCCGGCGAAAAGGGTGCAGGACTCTTCGGCAGTTGCCTCACGCTGAACAGAACACGGCAAGGCGAGCCCCGCCTGTTCTATTTACCACCTCCCATTTTTCGGACGCCTTGTGCTAAGACGAGGAGTTTGATGAACGGGCTGGGCGCAGTATACGCTGTGAGGACGCATACCCATTCCAAGAAGGAACGCGCTTGAGTAGCCAGGGTTACAGAAAGACGCCGCAAAGTGCAAGCTGGACGTTTCGCTTGGCTGAGGCTTAGACCAGTGATGGCGAAGGCTCGTGTTATGCTCTCGTTGTAGCAATCCCGTGACAAACACCCCAACAAACACACACACACACACGCAACGTTACCCTTCCAATCCTAGATTTAAATTCTCGCCCAACCCCACGGACATCAAGACCGTGCAAAGGCGCAGGGGGGAGGGGAGCGGTTCACTGCGACTCAAGGCACGAACATTATCCATAGACGTCGCGACGCGGATCGCCGGAGAGCTCCTCCAGCAAGGGAGAATTGAATCGATTTGTCCCCCTCCGCGGCTACGGTCGGACCGAGGTAAGAGATCGAGGTCAGTTCGGGAAGGGATGTTTTTCATGTTTGTTGGATGTTTTTGTGCATCCTGTGGGGAGGGTACCCTTGGACATTCTGTGTGTTTTGGCCGTCGGAGGGTCCCAGGGTCTGGAAGGATGTTCTTCTGTCTCAAGTTCGACTGTAGACGTCGCGACGCGGATCGCCAGAGAGCTCCTCCAGCAAGGGAAAACTGGATCGATTTTTCCCCCTCCACGGCCGGGGGCACCAGACCCGAGCGTTCCACGCCGCCATTGCCGCAGGTCAGCGCAGCTGCTCGGGGGTGGCCTCGGTCTCCTCCTGCAAGGCCCTTGGGTGTCGCTCGGACGTGTGCGTGTTTTTTTCCGGCGAAGGCTATCGAGGCGCAACCTGGATCATCTGGCAAAAAAGCACGCACGAAATCGAAAAAATGCACGGGGAATGGACGTCCGAGCGATGGCGAGGACCCTGGGACGCAACCCCATTCGTTTCGCGCGTAACGGGACGCAGAGCGCCTCGGGGAAGGCCTGGATCTTCTTCTTCAGGGCTGGGAGCCCTCGCCTGGGCGGAGAAAGCCAACAAACGAATGGGCCCGAACGGCCCCCAAAAGGCTCGGCAGGCGACGTAGTCTCGCGGAGACAGCAGGCCGCTTGGTGAGTTTCTGGGCCCCAGTCAGAGACTCGGGGGGCGCCCCCGCCACAGAAAATAAACTTAACTCTATCGCTCGCAGGACACCATGGCTCGCAGGATAGCTTGTCTACGTGACTGGACGCTTCATTTGCACGGCTTTTGGAGTAGCTTTTTGGCTTCACGATTGAGTCGTCGAACTTGTCATCGTGCCAATGTGTCTGCGTCTGCTCCCACAAGGAATCGCCTGCAATGGCGCCCCAGGCAAGATCTGAGTCCGACGAGGAGAGGGCAGGGGCAGGAGGATCGGGGCCCGCGTCGCGGCGGCCTCGCATGCGGGGCGCCGCTGGCGCGGCGGCTGAAGGGCGACGAAGGACCAGAAGACAGACCCCGAGTTCGGCTGAAATGCGTGCATATCGTGCCCTATCCGCCACTTGCCAGATCACCGTCCGAGGGGGGGGAGGCCGGAAGGGATCGTCGCCGTGTCGTTCGCCGTCGTCGTGGTCGTCGCCGTCGTCGTGGTCGTCGTCGTCGTCGTCGTCGTCGTCGTCGTCGTCGTCGTCGTCGTCGTCGCCACCGTCGCTGCCGCCGCCGCCGCCAGCGTCGCCGTCGCCGTCGTCGTCGTCGTCGCCGTCGCCGCCGCCGTCGCCGTCGCCGCCGCCGTCGCCGTCGCCGTCGCCGTTGCCGTCGCGGTCGTCGTCCAGCACGCGGCCGTCGTGGTCCTGCCGCGGACCGTCCCCAGCGGCCGTGCCAGCCTCGGCCGAGGCAGAGGGGGGCGGTGGACCAAGGCACGCTCTGACCAAGGCAGGCCGACGCGCTGCTGGGGCCCCAGGAGCCAGCACCTCCGAGCGCCTCCAGGATGCAGGTGCCGAGCCCGTACGACGTCACCTGCATGCGGAAGCGGGCCTCAATGGCGAGGCCGCTGGCTGGAATCCAGCCGGTCTGCGCCGTGGGTGGCCTGGGGCTGAGCAGCCAGCCAAGCCTCGGCGGCGCCGAAAGGTTCCCCGAGAGCGGCACGAGGGCACTCGGGCCCAGAAGCGTTGGGCGGAGGCCTCGGGGGCTCCCGGAAGACGGGCACCAGGTCCGAGCGCGAGCCCGCCGAGTCGGGGTCCGGGCGGCTACAGCCCAGCACAGGCCTGAGCCTCGCTTTGCAAGCAGTCTCGTGGGCACCAGCTATGCGCCAGGCGCGCAGCCCTTGCTGCCATGTGCTCGTGGGCGGCTG
Organism: Prorocentrum cordatum; assembly: GCA_963575745.1. NCBI lineage: Eukaryota > Dinophyceae > Prorocentrales > Prorocentraceae > Prorocentrum > Prorocentrum cordatum. The sequence continues at coordinate 73,924 of CAUYUJ010000829.1, forward strand.
GGCGCTGGTCATCGACAGCGCGGCCACTGGGTGCCCAGCCCCTGGCCACTGCAGCCCACGGCCGCTGTCCCCCTTTGGCTGGCTTGTGGCCTCGATGACAGCTGGATGGGATCGGGTGCAAGGATTCGGTAGCAAAAAATGGGAGCCGTGCATACCCGTGTACCCTCGCAATTCCGTCTTTACGGTGCACGAGCGTCGATTAGCATGTGGTGATCGATGAGGCAGCGCCGCTTTAGCGTCGGCAAGCGTCGATTCGCAAGAGCCAACCAGATAGTATGGGAGGCTCCCATGAGTTGCCGCAGAAGGGGGAGGAGGTGGGGCGGGACTCCGCGAGCGGCGACGGCTCCGCTTCCGCAGGCTTGCGGCTGCGGCTGTCGCCGGAGGAGGAGCTGAAGAGGAGGACGCCCGCCCCCACCCGCCTGAGAGCAGTGGCAGGGCGTCGCTCTTCCACCAGGGGCGGAGCAGCTACACCTACGGTCGGGAACTTTTGGATAGCGTGTCGTTCCGTCGGCTCTGGCCCACCACGCTTCGGCGCGACACGCTATCTACGTCCTGAACCCCAGGCTTCAACGTCCCGAGCCTTTCTCAGCCTCTCGGCCCTGGGAGCGGAGCGACACGCCATCCGCCCGCAAGGCATAGCGTGTCGCCAGGGCTGCCGCGGCGACACGCTAAGCAAATGTTCCGACCGTACCCCGGTCCCCCCAACAGAGAAGGAGGGGAGAGGGGGCAGGGGTCAAGCGGGGAGGGCCAGGCGGGCGAATGGATTTTCACCCCGATCTTCTCCCATTTTGCCCCCCCCCCCCCCCCCCGCTCCGTCCGCCCACCCCCTGCCCCACACTTGCCTCTGCCCCTTGCTCTGGTCGACCTCCACTGCTCATCCATCCTGCCCCCCTCGTCTCCTCTGCCCCGCTCCGGATTCAGACACGATGTGCCCCATGTTCGCCTCTTTTTCTCCTCGTTTCCTCACTCGCTCAGAACAACGTAGAATCAGAGGCACCGTACAGAGAAGATGTATGAGTGGATTGAAGAGTCCCGCGGGCTTGGAAACATGTGGAAATCTATCCCATCAGAGGGGGAGCTCGTTCTGTGTATCGGCTGCGCTGCCCGCTATTGCTTGTTCGGCTATCCCCGATGCCTCTTCCCTGACATGCTCCATACCTTCCCGTTCGCCTCGCCGTCGTTCCTTGTCTTCTTGGGGGGGAGTTCGTGCCTTGTGTTCTTCGGCAAACCCAAGGCGTACCTAAGCAGTGTGACAACAATAGAGCCGAATTCCTGCAGCATGGGAAGGAGCAGTTATTGACAGTAGTCATACGGCCATCCCGAAGTTTTGTAAATCACTCTTCCTCCAGACAGGCTCCCTCTCATGAGCTCCCACAGACGCTTTTGGGTTCGAGGGTCAAACGATGGGGAAGTTGTCAGCAGGCAGCAGCAACAGAGGCTATGCGAAGCGAGGTCGCCCCCACCAGAGGATCGTTCCAAATTGTTCGTGTGTGCGTGTGTGTGTGTGTGTGTGCTCAATGCTTGCCGCAGCCTTTTGGCGCAAGCCGCTCTGGCTCGAAGTTGGCAGGCGCGGCCTGGGGGCGGGAGTCCGCCTTGGACTTCGGCCAGCCTGAGGGGCGCTGAGAGTGCCGCCTCCTCTCGGCGGCCCTCTCTGGACTTCGGGCCGCCTCCTCTCGGCGCCCCTCTCCTCGGTGTCATGGAGTCTCCCTCGGCCCGGCGGCGGCGGCGGCAGCGCGTTGCCGCGTGGGCCGCCCGTGCCGCGGGGCCCGACCGCGCTGCTGGAACCGTTGGCGTCGCCGGCGTCGCGGGCGCTGCGGGAGCCGCGGGCGCCGCGGGCTCCGAGGGCGCCACTGTCGCCGCGGGCGCCGCTGGCGCGCCCCGCGCCGCGGCTCCGGGCGCCGTGGCGCCTCGGGGTCACTCAGGCCATTGGATTGCGCAGGCGGATGAGCACTCTCGCCGCTGCTGCGTTGGCCTCGACCCGCATCGCCTCCCGGCCGATATCCTTCTCGGCTTCCTCCGCCGAGTCGGGCTGGGCCCCCCCAACCCCGAGCCGGCGCTGCCTGGCCGACCTCCGCCGCCTGACCCGCCCCCCCGGCGGCCGTCGCCACCGCTGCAAAGTGTGGCGGTGGGCCTCCGGGCCGACGACGCGGCGTCGCCTCCGCCGCCGGGAGGCCGCCGGCGAGGATGCTTGCGCCCGGCGCGGGGTGACATCACACGTCGCCCCGCCCCGCCCCAGCCAAGCCTGCAGCTCGTGGCGGCGACGCTCGCGGCCCGGTGGCCGTTGGTGATCCCGCTTGGCGCCGTTGCTCCTCCTCGTGGGGCCGCGCAGGCTCAGCGCGCCCGCAAGGTCAGGGTTCTCCGGGGGAGGGCACGCTGGGCGCTCCCCACCCTTTGGCCGAGGAGTCTCGCAGCTGCGTGGCGACTGGAGGCGGCGACGCCCGCGGCCTTCTGGCTGGGCGGTCTCTTGCCGCTACTGCTCCTCTCTGGGGCTCCATGCGGCGCGCTCAAAGGTCAGACGGTTGAGGGAAGGAATTGGTTAAGCGACACTCTCCCCCTCCCCCGCAATTCAAGATTGGCACGTTCCTTGAAGTCCGCTCGGAGGCCCCGAATCGTAAGATCCGAAACCAACATTGCACGTGGGGGCATGGAGGGAGTTCAAACCAGACGTTCTGCATGAGTGTTGCTTAATTGTTTCCGACACCTGGAGTTCTCCGACCTTGGGGGACACGTCTGGCTCGCTGAGGGGTCTCCCAGCTGTATGGGGGTTGTCCAACTGGCCCTATTCGACCACGGTAGGTGTCCAAGCAGTGTGCGCGTCCCCTCTTGGTGCTGTGCGTCGCTCCCCCGCGGGAGGGGTTCCCCCCGCAGGATGGCAGGGGCGACGTGCAGCTCTCCCTTGCAAAGTCCTCGCAAGCTCTCCCTCACGCGGCGGTCACTCGTCAGTGGGGTGCCCCTGCCGCTTCTTCTGGCGCCGCCCCCGCTTGCACTGCATCCCTCCACGATGCGCCCCACGAGCGGGCGACTGCGACGACCGCCTGCCAGCAGCGGCGCGCCGGCCTGGCACCCCCCGACGCGTCTGAGGATCTTCCCAGCGCGCTGGCGTCCCCGTCGCTGCCTGTGCGACCTCCTCGCGGTGCCGCCCCCTCCGCACCCCTCACCGCATGTCATCGCATGTCCCGCAGGAGGCGCAGTCCCAACCCGTGCGGGAACTCCGCGACAGGGCGCCACCGTGCGCCCGCCTCGCTGCCCGCGGGGTGCACCGCCACCGCGCGGGAGGGTTTCCCTCGCTGCGGCCCCCGCGACTACGCCATGCAGGAGCGCCACGCCGGGAGCTCTCTCGTGGCGGCCCCGTGCCCTGCCCATCGCACGCCTGGTCCAGCTGGAGGAGGCTCCGCCCTTCTGGTGGGACGCAGGATGACCCGCCACCCCTCCTCTAGTGGCCACGCCATCCCCCGCCTGGGGATTGCGGTGGTGCCAGGGCCGGGGCCGGACAGCGGCGCGTCGGGCCTCGACCTCCGGGACACCCAGCACCATTCGCTCCATGGTGCATCACATGGCTGTCACGGAGCCGCACGCAGTAGACAGGCCCGGGAGCCCCTTTCCCGCTCAGGCCAGCGGAAGGATTCCCTTCCGCTCGTGCCTCAGTGTGAGGTTGAGAAGCACTCGGCTGCGGACCCGCCCACCATGGCTGGAGGGTCCTCCCCGCCACGGGTCCGCCACAGTCAGAGTGCTCAGGGGCCGCAGCGCTCCGCGGCCCCCCCTGCCGTCCCCCAGGGGACGGCCCTCCACACCTACATACCGTGGGCGATGCCCGGCACAGGGGGCTCCCTACTCTTGTGTCGGGCGCGCGGCCCCGTGTGGGCCACGCATTGCCTCCTCCCCCCCCTTCCTCAGGGCCAGCCTGCATCGCCACTCTCCTCAACAGGTGGCGAGGGGTGGCACTTCCCCAAGCGGGTGCCCCTGTGGTGCCTCTCGCCCATTTCACCGCACAGGGGGGCCCTGGTTCGCCCGGCGTCCTGCTCTTCTTGGCCTTTCCGTGGTCGCCGACTGCCGGCCTGTGTGCTCTTCTCTGTGCTGCCTGCATGCGCTGGCCCTCACTCCTCCTTCCCACTGGTAGCCCGCCGTCTTGTCCGATGGCTGCCCTGTTCCTGGTCCTCGTCCGCTGGTCTGATGTACTGCTTGTGACTGGCCCACCTCACTTGACGTCTCGTCGCTACCGCTTGGCCGCACTGCGCACCCATTTGCCTGCCTCTCTGGCATGCTTCACAGCCACACGCAAAGGGGGGTACGGGGGAGGGGGGAAGACTTCTCAGATACATCCCTGGTTACTTCTTAGAGGCCGCGGGCCTTCTCTATAGATCTAGGGCTGGCGCCTTCTAATAAGCAGGCTCACCCCTCCCCCTATCCCCTTGTGCGCGCCGCCATACTTCTTAGAGGTCGCGGGCCTTATCTATAGATCTAGGGCTGGCGCCTGGTACGAAGCAGGCTCACCCCTCCCCCTATTCCTTTGTGCGCGCCGCCAAACCTTCTCGGAGAGAAGGGGGCCCAGACATGCTCGCGTCGTGGAAACATGCTCCTCCTCCTCCTCCTCCTCCTCCTCCTCCTCCTCCTCCTCCTTCTCCTCCTTCACCCTCGCTGCCCATGCCTGGTTATGCGCATGGCAAGGCCCAGCCTGTGCGGATCCCTGCCCCATGTTCTGAGGTAGCTGGCCGGCCGCGCGCTTACTGGTTGCCCGGGAGCTTTCTCCGCCTCGCCGCTGCGCGCTGGGCCGCGATCGCCAAAGCGTGTGCTCAATGCTTGTGGGGGAGCGAGGGGGAGCGAGGAGTGAGGAGTGGATAGTGTAGGGGAGGAGGAGGAGGAGGAGGAGGAGGAGGAGGAGGAGGAGGAGGAGGAGGAGGAGGAGGAGGAGGAGGAGAGGAGGAGGAGGGAGGAGAGGGGGAGGAGGAGGGGGAGAAGAGAGAGGAGGAGGAGAGGGAGGAGGAGAGGAGGAAGAGAGGAGGCGAGGAGGAGGGAGGAAGGAGAAGGAAGGAAGGAAGGAAGGAAGGAAGGAAGGAAGGAAGGAAGGAAGGAAGGGAGTAGGAGCAGGAGGAGGAGGAGGAGCAGGAAGAGGAGGAGGAGGAGGAGGAGGAGGAGGAGGAGGAGAAGGAAGGAAGGAAGGAAGGAAGGAAGGAAGGAAGGAAGGAAGGAAGGAAGGAAGGAAGGGAGGGAGGGAGGGAGGGAGGGAGGAGGAGGAGGAGGAGGAAAGCACGGAGCTGTCTCCCCCTCGGCTGCCCTCCCTCTTCCGCCCTCGACCTGGCAGGAAGCGCTCCGAAAGGTTTGCCGCCGGCGCGCGGCCAGAGCGGCCGCATGGAGATGGAGGCGCCTGGACAGGGCGACGACGACGACGACGACGACGATGACGACGACGACGACGACGACGACGACGACGACGACGACGACGACGACGACGACGACGACGCCGAGCACGGCGACGAAGGGCCCCGCGGCATGGTGAGCTCGGTCGCCACACATGGAGGCGTCTGGACAGGGCGACGGCGGGGAGGGCTGGGCGGACTGCCTGGGGATGAGGAGTTCGAGGCGGATAATTTCGGCCACGCGCAGAGGGGGGTAGGGGGAGGGGGGAAGGCTTCTCAGAAGCACCCATGCTTCTTGGGGAGGGCGCTGGCCTTATCTGTAGATAAGGCCGGGGCCTTTTAACAAGCAGGGTGCTTCTAAGAAGCTTTCCCCCCTCCCCCTACCCCCTTTTGCGCGCCGCCATCATTTGTACCATCGCCTGGAGGATCGATTTCCGCGGACCTCCACAGGTGGCGGATATGGAGATATTGTTGGCCCCTGGAGGCCAAACTGCATCCACATCTACCGCCCGCTGGGTCCCCAGGACGTCGCTTCCCAGGCGGTGGACGTGGATAACTCCCCGCCTCGCAGGGGGCAGGAGAGAGAGAGAGAGAGAGAAAACAAAAAAAACAAAAACAAAAAAAAAAAAAAAAAAAAAACGGAGGAGGGGCAGCAGCACGAGAAGGAGGCAGCAGGATGGCTAGGACGACCGCCCTTGGCCCTGTGGTGGAGCACAAGCATGAGGGAGGCCTGCGGAAGGCATGTGCGACGACGACGACGACGACGACGATGACGACGACGACGACGATGACGACGACGACGACGACGACGACGACAACGACGACGACCACGACGCCGAGCACGACGCTGAGCACGACGCTGAGCACGACGCCGACAAAGAGCACGACGCCGAGCACGACGCCGGTATTCGATGGTCTGGGACACTGCAAGGCTCGAGGAAGAAGAAACAGCATAAACTTGGGGCGCTCCGCGCAGATATCCTGGATCTGCGCTGGGCCCCCCGGGCGGCGCCTCCGGCGCCGCCCCTGGCGCGCTCCGCGCGCCTGGGAGGGGGGGGTCCAGCGCGGTTTTAAGAAATCTGTGCGAAGCGCCAAAAGTCTATGTTTAGGCCGTTTTCTTTTCTTTTCTTTTCTTTTCTTCTTCTTCTTCTTCTAGGGACACTGCAAGGCGGTCCCGCCGGCCCTGAGAAGTGCACAGCTTGGGGCCGCATTCGGCGAAAGGGCTCTGGTGGCAAGGGGCAGTGACTGCTTCCGTGCGAGGGCGACAGTTAAATGTCCCTCGACGCAGACCCGCTACTGCCCCGGGATCGCGCTCCAGACGCCCTGGGGACACGTTGGGGGATTTTGGGTGGGCTTCTTGTGGGGCTCCTGGAGGCCTTTGTGGCCCACTTGGGTGTGTCTTGGGACCTCTTTTCCTCTTGGGCCTCTTGGGGTGTCAGCGATTCTCAGTCAACACGCCTAGTAGAGACGCGCGCCTTCATTTAGGGTACCCTTGTGTCCTTGCCTCTGTTGCCCGTCCTTTGCCGTTTCCACTGGTCGCCCGCAGACCACCAAAAATCCCAACTTCGACTTCTTGCGTCCTTACCATTCGTCCTTCGTACACATTTTGATTGTAACAGTGGCGTGCCGTTTGGGCCCCTTTGGAGCCGTCTTTGGAGCCTCCAGGGCCCCATTTGGGGCCGATGCGGCGGGAATGTTCGGATCACAACGAAAGCCTAATTGGCATCGCTCGGACGTTTTTTTTTTTCGCGGCGAGGACCATCGAGGAACATCCTGAAACATGTCACACAGCGTCAGCACACGAAATCGACACGTGCACGGGGAATGGACGCCCGAGCCACGGCAAGGTTCAGATCACACAAAAAGGAAGGGATTCGGCCGCGTTGCGCCTCTTGGGCCAGCCCTGTGATCTCCAAGACGGCCTGCGAGACTCCCGAGCCCACGCGTGCCGAGGTTGGCTCCAAGCGGGCCTGGTGGGCTCAAAAATTGACAAAATTTGGCCCCGAGATCGCCCGAGTCACTCCAGGAGGGTGGGGGCGGCGGGGAGGCGCATTCCGCCTCCTCGATTGCGATTTGGGTTGACTCAATTCGGGCTGGCGAGCTTGGCCAGCCCCAGGTGGCAACAGGGAAAGGGGTGGAGAGCTTCGAATGGAAAAGTTCCTCACAGGACCACCCCTGCACGACCCACCCCAGGACTCCCCTGACACACGCCGACAGGGTCGGCGGAGTTGATGCTTTATCCCACTGGGCTTGGCCTAAGGGCCCCTCAGACGGTTGAGGGAAACAAAGAACAACACCCCCCCTTGCTCCGCAAATAGCAACACTCCCCACTACCGCTCGGACACTCAAACACGGAAGATCCGAAACCAGCATTGCATTTGGGGCGAGAGGGAGCAGTTCAAAACATGTGTTACGCGTGAGTGTTCCTTAATTGTGTCCGACATTTGGATTTATTTATCCAGAGGGCTCAGTGGCCATTGGTGTGTCGACCCCGTGCCCTCTGGGGTCGCTCAGGGTTTCCAGTCTGTTGTGACGGTTGTGGGGTCGCCTGGGCTCCGGGTGTCAGGGCCTTCGGGGGCCTCCTCAGGGGCACCCAGGGAGCATCGCTTCGCAATGCAGTGCCGCGCGATCATGTGTCATCCGTTGGTATGCTTGATGACGCAATATCTTGCAATGCTATCTATGCGTTGCCGTGTTCTACACAGTGCAACACTATAGTATGCGATGTCGGCCCATGCCTCACAGCACTATGTTATACAACGGTCCGTTATCCCATGCAAGAGTTCACACTATTACTCAATGGCATGATGCAACGCCCGTTGTGATATGCCATGCTACGCTACATTATATATTACAATGATGATACGATATGTGATGCAGTGATGTGATGCGTGGTACACAATGACGGACTGCGCAATGCCATGCTAACTAAGCTACGCAATGCTGTGCCGCACTCTTCTATGACACACCATGCTACGCAGTATGTTTGGGCACCGCGCGCGCCCGTGGGGCGGTGGGGCGGGGAGGGGAGGGAGAGAAAAGGTGGAGGGGAGGAGCGCAGGAGGGGAGCGGGAGGAGGGGGGAGAGAGCAGGAGCGGCACAAGGAAGCGGGGAGGAGAAGCCGGATCAGGAACGGGAGCGGGAGGGGACGGGCGAAGGTGGAGGGGGAGGGCCCTGGCTGTCGTGTGCCAGCCACCCCACCGCCCCAGGAGGCCGCGCGGGCCGCGCCAGCGCAGAGGCAGTGGGGCAGCACGAAGATTGAGCCCCAGTCGACCGCCTCATTGCCCCCCTCTCGCCCCCCCTCGACCGCCCCTCCTCTCCCTCCCCCCCCATCTCTTCTCTGCGCCCTTCCTGGCTCCCTCCCCCCCAGCATGGCGCGGAAGTCGCTCCTCCCTGCAGCACCACCAGACGTGTCGTCATGGCGGTCCGGGCGGATCTTGAAGCTGGGAACTCCCGACAGCCACACGGATGGAGGGCGGGCCGTTTTCACATCAGAGCGGGGCTCTCGCTGTACGCCCGGGGGGCAGGGGACCCGCTCCTTTTCCCCTTTCCCCCGCTCGCCTCTCCTCTTGCTGCTCTCTCTTGCTGCGCGGCCTTCTCCCCCCCTCTTCCCCCGTCGTCGTCGTCGTTGTCGCCGTCGAGGTCGTCGTTGCCGCCGTCTTCGTCGTCGTCGTCGCTGTCGTCGTCGTCGTCGTCGTCGTCGTCGTCGTCGTCGTCGTCGTCGTCGTCGTCGTCGTCGTCGTCGGGCTTGTGCCCCCCCGCGGGAGTGGCGTCCAGGGCAGCAGCCTTTGCTTTCACTCGGCCTTTCGAATCACGATGGCTCGTCATTGCTCCAGGTCGGCGATTTGGTGCCCGAGTATGCGGCGAGAGCGCGCAGTTGCCCCCTGTCCTCTCCTCGTCCTCTTCCTTCCTTCGGCGGCGAGCGCGGGGGGAAGTGAGAAGGAGAAGGCCTTCTCAGAAGGCGGCGGGGCTTCTCAGAAGGCCTCGCGCCTTTGAGAAGCTTGCTGTGTCTTCGGGGAAGGCTTAGAAAACTTCTCAGAAAGGCCTGGGGACGTCCGAGCCTTCTGAGAAGGCCCGCCCTTTCTCACTTCCCCCTCGAGCGCGCCGCCTAAGTATTCCTCCTTCCCGGAATCGGTAGCTTCGATGCTATTGTTTGCATGATGGGCATTGTGCGGTGATGCTTGCGGCCGCTGCTGGCCGACCGTCAGTCGCTGTAGCCACCCAGACTCACTCTTGTTAGCCGCTGCGGAGCAGCGTCGCGTTTGCCGGGCGGCGAAGTGCCCGCCTCCAGTTTGAGCAGGTATGGTTGGCGTTTGCCTGCGCCCAACATTCGATTTCCACCTATTTGTCTCCTGTCGTCTTCCTCCTCCCCTCCCTCGTTGGTTCCTCCTCATTGGCATGTCAGGAATTCTGGGTATATGCCGGCAGTGTGTCATGTGTTGCATTGTGCTTCGGCTTCTTGATTGTTGTTGTGTGATGTTTGGTGATATGAATGGTGGCGTCGATCATGCGGCAATCCTCACACAACGCTTCACGTCCACCCGCTCTCCTTCCTCTCCTCATTCGCCGTCCTCCCCACTTGCGTTGGGCACCAGTGCAAGTCCCGCAAGTATGGACCAGTATGGGGCACGCACGCGCGAGTCTACATGTTTGCCGCAATGTAATTGAGACATCCGCGCGACGGACGTGGGAATCTGCCATTGCAGTCACCTTTTTCTGCGTGCTTCACTTCGGTTTTTGCATTTTCCGCCAGTAGTCGCAGACTGCACCGAGTGAGACAAGTGGCGCGCTGCTCATCAAAAAACATCAAAACATGGGTCCGTGCAACACTTTCACGAATCGTTCGCAGTAAAAAAGAACCCCTGTAGGGATTGATGAGTAGGGGGCTTGGCACGGGAGCGTGTACTGCAGCATCGTTGATACGTCATCGGTTTACCTTGGCCTTCTTCCTCTTCTGTTGCCCTGCATCCCTCCCTCCCTCCCTCCCTCCCCTCTACTCCCTCCCTCCCTCCCTCCCTCCCCTCTCCTCCCTCGATCGACCTCGCTCATCCTCGTCCTCCCCCGCCTCGCTCCTCCTCCTCCTCCTCGCTCCTCCTCCTAATCGCTCCTCCCCCTCCTCCTCATCCTCCCCATCATCATCATCATCATCATCATCATCATCATCATCATCATCATCATCATCATCATCATCATCATCATCATCATCATCATCATCATCATCATCATCATCATCATCATCATCATCATCATCATCATCATCTTCATCTTCATTTTCATCTTCATCTTCATCAGCATCATCATCAGCATCAGCATCAGCATCAGCAGCAGCATCAGCAGCAGCATCATCATCATCAGCAGCGGCATCAGCATCAGCATCATCGTCATCCTCATCATCATAATCAGCATCATCATCACCATCATCAGCATCACCACCATCATCACCACCATCATCATAATGATCATCATCATCAGCGGCAGCAGCATCATCAGCATCCTCCTCATCATCGTCCTTTCTTTATCCTGCTCCTCCGCTTCTTCCTCGTCCTCCTTTCTCCTCCTTCGCATCCCCCTCCTCCTCCTCCTCCTCGCTCCTCCTCCTCATCCTCCTCCTCCTTCCTGCTGTGCTTCTTCTTTGGACCACCACCCTTAAGATCAATAACCCTTGGACCCACTTGCTCTCCTCCTCATCGGTCCTGCTGCGCTCCTTCTTTGTACCACCACCCTTGAGTTCGATTGCCCTTTGGGATCCCTCTTGGACCCCCTGGCTCTGTCCGGGGGGCCCCGAAGGCGGCGGCGCCAGAGCGCGCGGGCCGCGGCAGCGACGAGGCGGAGCGGAGGCGGCTGCGGCAGCAGCGGTTCCAGCGGGACCCCGCGGGGTCAGCCGCCGCGGCCTTTGCGCAGCCCGATTGGATCAAGGGGCAGCAGGTGGCCCACGAGGTAGGGCCGCCTGCGATCAGATTCGATGCGACCCGATTCGCTGGCTGGGGCCGCGATTCCAATTCGGTTCGACGCGGTTCACTGTCATCGGCTGGGCCGAACCGCCGGAGCCAGGCTCGGCGATCCGATCCCGATGCGATTCGGGGCCATCCGCTGTCGATGCGGTTCGCCGTCGATGCGACCGGGTCTTGCGACCCGATTCGGCTCAGTGCTGCGAGGGGCCTCTCCGTCCTCTGCCTCGCGCGGCGGCGCACCGCGCCGAGCGGCATCAACACCGCGTCCTGCGGGCCATCGGGCCGCCCCTGTCGCTGCCACCAGGCGCACCCGCTGGAGGCGGGGAGGGTGGCATTTTGCTGAATGGGCCTCTCAAGCTCTCCGCCGCCTCAAGCGGTGTGCGTTGAGAGCAGGGGCGCAGCAAAGGCAGCCACTGGGAAGGGTGGCATTGACTGTGTAGCTCCCTCCCCGCACGTGTCGAACGCTCTAGCGAGCAAGAACACAGAAAAGCCCCAGTACAGCCAGGCACCGACAGGGCACAGCGAAGACATCCACAGGGAAGGGTTTGCATTGACAGTGTAGCTCCGCACACGTGTCGAATGCTCTAGCGAGGAAGAACACAGCAAAGCCCCAGGACAGCTGGGCACTGACAGTGCAGCTCAGCATCAAAACACAGTGGCCGCGGAGCACCCGCGGCCTGCGGGCCATCGGGCCTCCCCTGTCGCTGACACCGGGCGCTCCCACTGGAGGGAGGAAGGGAAGGAAGGAGCAGGGGTGTTCACGATTCGGTCGGTTCGGTTCGGTTCGGTCGGTTATCGTGTCGTTGCCGCGTCGCTGCGCCCTTCTAGGCTGCTGTAGGCCGTTTCGGTGGTGCTGTCGGTTCGGTCGGTTTCCGGTCGGTTTTCGGCTTTGTTGTCGCCCTGCACGGCCTTGGGGAGGGAGGGCGTCGCTCTAATGCCATCCCGAGTGGTTTCCGTCACCTCTGCGGTCGGGAATTTTTGGATGCAGTGGGGGCCCATGCCAAGAAACACCCTGCTTGCCTCCAGGGTGCCCTGGGTTTCTTGGGTTCCGATGGTTTTGCCATGGAAAGCGTGGCGTTCCCACACAAAAAATCGATGGCTCAGGGTTGGGTTTCTTGTGGAAGCTTTCTTGTGGTGGGGCCGCCGCAGCCTCACGCCGAGCAAAAGTTCGCGACCGTAGCCGCCAGTTCTACTTTTGTCTTCTCCTCTTGTCCTTCTCGCTGCGGCCACTTGTACCCGAGCCTGCGTCGTTGTATCGGCGCGTTCCCGCAGAGGACGGGCGCCAGTCTGACGGAAAGCAGTCGTTCTCATGACTTCTTGCACGTGGTCAGAGGTTCGAAATTCTAGACGCTTCGCGTATCCCCACCAGCCCGTCCAGAAACGACGCCCAGGCGAGTAGAGGGTCGTCCTGAGGGGCTTTTCGGCGTCTTGGGTGCCTCGGGGGGGCCTCTTTGGGCCGTTTGGGATCCTCTTGGGGGCCTCCTGGGGGCCTCTTGGGGCCATCTTGGGGCCATCTTGGGGCCTCTTGGTGCCTCCTGGGCGCTTCTTGGGGCCATCTTGGAGGAAATCGATCAAAGAAGAGGGGAGCTTCAATTAGCGCTGCCCCCTCAGAAGGCCAAAATGGGGCCAAAACCTTAGTAAAATCAATGATTTTGGCTTCCTCGGCGAGGCCGTTTTGGACGCTCTGACCGCTCCCCGCCCCCCCTGTCCAGGTCAGTGGGGAGGGGGTAGGGGGAGGGGTAGACCCCTCCCCGAAAGGGAAGAAGGAGGGGTGGAAGAGGAAACTCGTTAAAACACCGACGCCCTAAAGGGCTGGTGGGATTCGACGACTAGCCCAAGCTCATTAGCAAGATCGTCTGAAAGGCAAGCCAAATCCTTGACGCTTCGCGTATCCCCACCGGTGGTGCTGAGACCCCCCCCTCCCTGTTCCGGCCGTGGTCCGTGCTGCTCGTGGTCCTGCTCAGCACCCCCAGCGACGGTTACCACGGCTCAGGAGGGGCACGTGGTGTGTGTTGGCGCTAGGGCCCAGGGGAAGCGCAATGCGACAGTCTGGGTGTGGCTGGCCGCCTCAGCTTCACGGCAGCGGGCTCCCCCAGGCAGGCAGCGCAGTCGACACCACCACCACGCGTGCCGCCCATCACCCTTCCTCTTCATCCGTCGGCGATGCTCCCCACGCCAGCGGAGTTCCTCTCTTCATGAGGCGGCACCGTGCAGTCGCGCTTTGGGTCACAGTCGCTCGGCTCCCCCCCCGACACTGTGATGCGGATCACTGAGGACTGGGCGCTGAGCGGTTCAGCCTACATCGCCTGTACAGCCTTCGGCCCCTCCCAGCTGTCGCGCACTGTTTTCTGGTCCCGACCGCTCAGCCGCTCGGCTTGTGCAGGTCGGCCGCGGAAGTCTGGCGCCGCATTGGCGACTCACTTCGGGGCATTCTCATTTTCACCGGGCACGACGGCCTGCCCACTGTAGTTAGGGCTTCCGCGCCTCCGTGTGTCTGCCTTTCGAATTATGATCATTTTGTTCTGTGCACGTGCAGGTGCGAGCTGTCTGTCCGCCGACTCTGGCTGGCGGCGAATTGTTTTGCTAATTAGCCTCGCCCGAGGCCCGGACGTCGCCTCCGCTCCCTGACCGTAGTCTCGGGGCCGCTGACCAAAAAAAATATCCCCACCGGCGGTGTGGCTCTGTACGCTCGTTGGCCGACGTTCTCCTGCATGGACTTCGCTTTCTAGTGTTACAGGTTTTACTGCCGTTTGCAGTCTTGTCGGTGATGAGGTTGCCCCTCTTCACTCTTGCGCCGACACGATGTTTTGGCATTTGTGTCGCCTACTTCACGGATGTCGTCTGAGCGTGCCTGTCGGTCTAGTTCGTTTTTGACGGTGCTGTTTGCCTGACTCACACCGAACGATCGACCTCTGCGCGTTTATGGTGGCGCCGCCGCGCCATTTTGGCTGCGTTTACTTGCTGGTCGCCACCGGGATTTCCAACGCCACCGGGCGGGAGTATCGTTTCTGGCTCTCTTTCTGAGTGGCTGCCAGCTCGCTCGCTTCGCTTGCCTTTTCCTGCTGCCTTGTCGCGGCCCGACAAGTGTTTGGACGGCGTTCGATCCGCCTCGCGAGCCTAGTGACCAAAAGTAAACCCACTGGCCCGCTGCTTTTAGGCTTGCTTGACCCTTGCGACGGCGCGCGGCTCTACCGCTTGCGCTAGCGAGCCCAGGACAGAAGAACAAAAAAACAACAACAAAAAAATAATAATAAAAAAAAAAAAAAAAAAAAAAAAAAAAAAAAAAAAAAAAAAAAAAAAAAAAAAAAAAAAAAAAAAAAAAAAAAAAAAAAAAAAAAAAAACGGCGCGCGCCTCCACGTGGATTGCTCCGGAGTGGTTCAGCCTTCTTGGTCAGCCATGTGAGTTTACCCCCGGTGACATGCACGGAGTACGCTGGTTTGCTTGCGCAGCCCCGCGCTTTGCCACGCTCGGTGGCACGACTACCTCTGGCGCCTGGCGCGACAAAGTACAAGTCGTCCTCTTCCCACTGGTCTCGCCTTTGGGATGCCTGCACGCTGGCCGCCTAGCTCTCCTGGCAGCTCTTGCAGCCAGCTTCAGCCCCCGGCGCCACTCAGTTTGCGGCTGCGGCAAAAAAAACTCCACCGGCCCCGGGCTTTGCTCGTCGTTTCTTTCCCGCAGCCGGTGGCATAGCCTGCCCCTGCTAGCCGGCGGTCGACTTGCTTCGCGCGTCCGCGTACCAAAAAGTATCCTTACCAGCCCATCCAGAAACGATGCCCTTCAGCGAGTTGCCAAGCCGGAGCTCGGGATCAGCCTGAGCAGATGAAGGATATCGGAAAAGCCGTCGCTGGCCTTGAGATACGTCAGCTTGTTGGCAGCATATGAGGGACACATTGAAATACGGTGGGGCGTTGGAGAAGGAATGTGCCCTGGAAGCTTAAGACCCTGGAGGATTATTTATCTAATGAGGGCGGCGGTGATATCCATGCCCAATCCACGATTGGAGTTCCACCAGCTTCCAGACTCCGGACTCCTTTTACACTGGTTCCATATCCAATGCCCTCACCGTAATGTTGAATGCCTTTGGGTTTCCCTTGTAGTCCAACTGGGGCCCTCTCGGGGGCCTTACGGGCCCGCTTGGGGCCATCATGGAGTACATCGAGAAGGGGCGGATTCGATTGAGCCTCCCACTCCGTCTGAGCCGGAAAAGTCGCCTTTTGGGGCCATCGCGGGGCGCTTTGAGGTCAATGTTCCAGGCCTTTTTGGTTTCTGACGGGACCCTACTGGGGCTCTCTTACAGGCCCTCTCGGGGTGTCTTCCGGGCCTCCTTTGGGATCCTTTGGGAGGGCATCGAGCAACAACAGGGGTGTATTCGATAAAGTCTCGCCTGAACCAGAAAAGTTGTTTTGGGGGCCCTCTCGGGACGCTCTTGGCTGATCTCGTGACCACCTTGGCGCCCTGGTGGCCCCATCTTGTGGTCTTCTCGGGTGGAGCCACCCTGTGAAACGAAAAGGCGGGAAAGCAAACATCATTGGTCAATGTTTGGTTTTTGAGTGAATTTGGGCCTTTCGTGGACATCCGTGGGAGGCTCCGAGGTCACTTGCAGCCGTCTTGCGGCTGTATTGGATTGGAGGCATGCTTGAAGCCATCCTGAGCCAATCTGGGCAACATTGGAGACCATACTATGGCATCTTGTGCCATCATATTCGCCCAAAAGGCCCGGGGATGCCGATGCAAAACAGCAATCGTTCAAACCGTGCTACAGTTTCCAATGCATTCGCTCAGCTGGTGTACATGTTTATATCCGTAAGGGCTTTGCCCCCTGCCGCCGGCCCCCTCGCTCGGATAATGGGTAATGCAAGAGCGAAATCATGAGGCCTTGGCGCCGCCGTGAAGACGCGTCGGGACTTCACGCGAAGACGATGAGCAATCGGCAAGACAAAGTGAGATTATGATGATATGATTGAGTTCGGTGTTGTATTTCGAGCTTGCTCGCGTATGCTGTGCAAAAAGATCTTCTTCGAAGCATTGAAATGTTGCAAATCCCATATATATATATATATATATATATATATATATATATATATGACCCTGACCCCGCCGATCTGCAAGAGGGGCGCCACCGAATTTCAGAAATGTGGCAAATCCTCAGTGTTTTTGGACCCTGACCCCGGCGATCTGCATGAGGGGTGCCACCGAATTTAAGAAATGTAGCAAATCCCATGTGTTTTGGGACCCTGACCTCGCCGATCTGCGTGAGGGGTGCCGCTGGATTTCAGAAATGTTAGCAAATCCGTCGTGGTTTTGGACCCTGACCCCGCCGATCTGCGTGAGGGGTGCCACCGAATTTCAGAATAGTGGCAAATCCTTTATGTTTTTGGACCCTGGGGTGTCAATTTCGACCCCCCCAGGAATTCAGAGCTCCGATTCGGGCGTGCTAACTAGGTTCCTTCTCGGCTCCCCCCCTCGCGCGGTCCATCAACAAGGAACAGTCAGCAGCAAGAAGCAGAACTGTAACATTGGAAACTGGAAACTGGAAGTGGCGCAGGGAACAGCAAACCTTCGTCCTACAGACTGGTGGCCCCACAAGGGGGCCAGCGGATAGATATAGAAACACGTGTAGGTGTATGTTACGTGTGTACGTACAGGTGCGTATGTATGTATATGTGTATGTATGTTTGTGCGTACACTTGTACACACCCTACATATATAAATTCATTATAGAACTTCTGAAACAGCGGCACCAATTAGCGCGCGCACCCCACCCCCCCACCCCCGTCGAAGCCCGACACTTCGTCTCTTAGGACGCTCTCCGGGCTCCCTTGGACCATCTTAGCGCTTGTGTGGCCCCCTCTCGGGGCTCTTTTGAGCGATCTCTGAGCCATCTTGAGGCCTCAGAAGACCAGTGGCAGCGAGACGATGAAAAGGCACTGATCATTGAAGCATGTATGTGGTTGAAGGATTTGGACTTCTCTGGGTCTCATAGTGAAGGTCGGTGCCTACTTGGTGCCGTTTGGTACGTCACAGTGTAATGTTGTAGTCACTGTTTGCTGCTGCCAGGGTGTAATTGATTTGATCTGAAACAACGTATCGTGCATTTCACAAGTCGAGGTCCAGAGCGCGAGGATAGCAACGGCGGCTCTGAACACTTGTAGCCACGAGTTGGTTTAAAGGCACGTCACGTGGCTGGCGACATGGTCTGTCGTCGGGACCGTCTATTGCATGCTGGCTTTGAAGGCATGTGGTCTACCTCCATTGTCAGTCTTGGCAGTTTTTGCTGCGGGAGGATTCTTAGGCTCATCTGCGATTTTCTGTGACCCGCTGCATTTCTGGTGACCACCGAGTGCGACGCGCCCCTCTCTGCATCCTCTGAGGACGTTAGAGGGCCAAGTGCAGTCGATTGCTTTGGTGTTTTTCCGATTCTCCCTCCGACGTGGCATGTGCGGAGTCTGAGCTGACCCCTAAGAGGTCCGTGGGTTCCGAGCCCAGGCTTACTTATGATGGGGACGGCTTACTTATCATGTGGATTGCACCCCCATCCCAGCCAAGGGATTCGGTGTGGACGCGGGCCCCTCTAGGTGTGCCGAAAATTGTCGCCCAACCCGCCAACCGCGTTGGTTACGTGCCCAGAGTTGCGGCAGCTGGAGTGAGCAGCTAGCCGAACGCAAGCAATATAGCTAATCCCAGCGATGAGTAATGCCTACTTGGAGGCGAGGGCCTGGAGTTCTTGCGAGATCTGTGCGAGGCGAGGCGTTGGGCAAGAGTATGGGCTCACCTGCGGTCCCCACCAAAGTCGTCAGACCAGGGTCCCGGATGTTTCTTTGCATCTCCGAGGGCCTTGGACCCCTGGTGGACCTGCAGAGTGCCGGTTCTGAGCTCCAGGATTGGGGCAGTCAGCCTCCCGAGTGGGCAAGGAAATCTCGGCCCGAAGAGGCCGGACTCATTGTGCGTGAGCGTCCCCTTTGGCCGCTCCCGGGCCCGAGGTTCGACAGCGCGAAGGCGGCGGCCGCAGCTGACCGCACAGAGGCGGCACGCGGGAGGGTCTCGCTGAACAGTTGTGACGGTGTACGGTCCTCATTTTAGTGTGTTTTGGTTTGCAGCATCCAGCGGGAGAGGCATTGAGAGCAGCTCGTAGTGGTAAGACCGACGAGTAGACGATGCATGATGTCCGTGGGTTGTTGGTTTCTCCAAGGTCCTTGGTTTATCCGTCGTTGTCGCCCAAATCTCGGGTCGGTTGCTCATAATGCTGTCATGTGTAGCGTCCACGGTGCCAAGATGTGATACGACAGTGTCACAGGCAAGAAGGCGACGGGGTACGTAAGGGGATTTGGGGGCTGGGGAGGGGAGGAGGAGAATGAAGAAGAGGAGGAGGAGGAGGAGGAGGGCAAGAAGAGGAGGAGGAGGAAGAGGAAAAAGAGCGGGAGCATGAAGAGAACAGGAAAAGCGGCAGGAGGAGGAGGACCAGTGCAAACCCAAGACGCACCAACAATAACGCAATACATCTTCCCTCCAAGCACCCTCTTCACATATCCCTACAAGAGCTTTTGAATTTCATGCAATTTCTGGGCAAACTCAAGCCAGAACATCGCAGCCCTCCAGGGGTGGCGAAGTCGAATCTAGGTCCGCGTAGGACGCCACGCCGCTGGACACCCTAGCAGCCCTTGAAAGTGGCGACAGCATCGCAGATCGCAGCCCCTCAGTGATGGCGAGGTCGAATTTAGGTCCGCGTGGGACGTCATTCCGCTGGGCCTCACCACCAGCCCTTGAAAGGGGCGACAGCCTCGCAGATCGCAGCCCCCCAAAGATGGCGAGGTCTAGTTTAGATTAGCGTGGTACGTCGCTTTGCTGGGCCCCCCAGCAGCCTTTGAAAGTGGCGGCAATTTAAGCATTCGAGCGTGGCGACAGTTCAGACCGCGGCACCCTGGGGATGGCGAGGTTGAAATTTGATCCGCGTGGGACGTCACCCCGCTGGGCCCCCCATCAGCCTTCGACAGTGGGGGCAGCTTCGCAGATCGCAGCCCCCCGAAGGATGGCGAGGTTTCGTTTAGGTCCGCGTGGGACGCCACCCCGCTGGACCCAACAGCAACCCTCGAAACAGGCGACACTGTCGCAGATCGCAGCCACGCCCCCGCCCTCCCCCCCAGGGATAGCGAGGTCACATGTAGGTCCGCGTGGGACGTTACTCCGCTGGACCCCCCAGCAGCCCTCGAAAGTGGCGACAATTCCGCTGATCACATCCCCCCAGGGAACCCCCAGGCAGGACGGTGAGGTAGGAGGCAACGTAGCAGGCAGGCAGGAGGGGAGAGGAGGAGGGAGGCGGGAGGAAGGAGACGCGCGCGCAGTGCTGCATTCAAAACGACAATCCAACACAGAAGGGCTAAGACAAACAATTGTTTGGCAACATGGCTTCCCCGAAAAACTGCACGCGCGCGCTCGTGCGGTGCTCCGGTTTCAATATAGCGCAGGAAGATTGGGCGCACCCTGGTTTGCGACACCACGCCCGCCAACATGCTCGTCAAATGCGGCCACGCGGGCCTCTCGCGCGCGCGTGTCGGAATAATTCAAACGAAGCTGGTCAAATGACACCATGCGGTCCATTCGCGCTTGTGTGCCGCGCGCGCATGTCGAAATCCTTTCAAAACCTTCATCATCGACACATGGACATCATCATCGCCATCATCGTCACAAGCACTGCTACCATCATCCTCGTGTCTGCCGTTGTCGACGTCGCCATGATTCCGCGCCCGCCCGAATCACCGACTCGCATTGAAGTGCCCGCGCGCCAACGCGGCATACGAAATGTGCCGGGAAGTCCCCAGCGGTCAGCGCCACCGCGGTCGCGTTGGTCAAGCCAGATTAGCTGGCCGCTCTGCACGCGAGCCTGCGGGCGCCAGCGCGGCCGCAACGATGCGCCAGCCAACGCCAAGCAGTCATCGCAATCGCCGCCGCATGGGTTTTGCAAACTTAGTTGCGGGTGGGAGGGCAGGATGATTGTGCGAGCAGTGGGATTGACAACATCAAACTCAGCAGGGCGGAGTGCACAACATAGTTCGATTTTTCCACACACACATTGCACAACATAGGTTGTTAGAAACATACTGTTTATTGTGACCACGACGGTGGCGATGACGAGGGGTTCCCCCGAGGGGGGGTAGTCTTCGTGCGAGGGGCCAGCGAAAGGCGCCCCAAGTTCAGAGGATAATCTGGGGGCGCGGCGCGCCGCGAAGGAATGCCCATTCGCCAGATTGACCTCTGGCGCGGGCCCTCCCAGGATCACCCCACCACTGGATTGAAGCGGCTTGCACGCTGGGGGTTGGCACCCCCGCTGCCCCCGAAACTCGCGCACCAAAGGTCGCTCTTGCCAAGGGCCACTGTGTAGCCGAAGGAAAGCCGCGCGCCGCGCCTCCTCTGCGCCCCGGGCCCCCTCGGCGGACCTTCGCAAGGCCAGCGCCCACGAGCAGAGGAGGCCGCCGCTGGCGACGCCGAAGAAGCGCGCGGCGGAGGAGCCTGGAGGCGCGGCGGCGGAGGAGGACGGTGGGGTGGGGAGGTTTCTGATCCATACCCCAGTGAACTGGTCCATTCCCCGGTGGCCCCGGGTAGTGGTCCAGCTTACAGGCGTAACTGTGGCGACTGTTTCGAATGGAGTCGTCCTGGAAAGGTCTGAAAAACAAGCTGGTAGGCTTACGTGCAACCATCCACGTCCCCCAGAAGTCACCGTGGAATGGATCAATTGGTGCGCGTTGTAGTGGTACTAGTACTCGTCGTCGTAGTAGT
>CAUYUJ010000829.1:96560-106560 GCA_963575745.1 Prorocentrum cordatum
CAGCACAGCTCAGCACAGCATAGCACACCGGGCAGGCGCGCAGGGCACGGCACGGCAGAGCGTGGCAGGGGTGGCACTTTCTCGACACCACAGGGGGTGCGCAGGGGGTGGTCCCTGAGCTCGGCCGCTATGCACGACGGTTGTCCAGGCACAGCAGACGTGGCACTTTCTCGACACCACAGGGGGTGCGCAGGGGGTGGTCCCTGAGCTCGGCCGCTACGCACGACGGTCGTCCAGGCACAGCAGGCGTGGCACTTTCTCGACACCATGGGGGTGCGCAGGGGGTGGTCCCTGAGCTCGGCCGCTATGCACGACGGTCGTCCAGGCACAGCAGGCGTGGAACTTTCTCGACACCCGAGGGGGTGCGCAGGGGGTGGTCCCTGAGCTCGACCGCTATGCACGACGGTCGCCCAGGCACAGCAGGCGTGGCACTTTCTCGACACCATAGGGGGTGCGCAGGGGGTGGTCCCTGAGCTCGGCCGCTATGCACGACGGTCGTCCAGGCATAGCAGGCGTGGCACTTTCTCGACACCATAAGGGGGTGCGCAAGGGGTGGTCCCTGAGCGCGGCCGCTATCCGTGCCAGTCGTCCAGGCATAGCAGGCGTGGCACTTTCTCGACACCATAGGAGGTGCGCAGGGGGTGGTCCCTGAGCGCGGCCGCTATTGACGACGGTCGAGGTCCCCGACACAGCAGGCGGTGGCAATTTCGACAACCACACAGGGGGTGCGCAGGGGGTGGTCCCTGAGCTCGGTCGACATGCACGACGGTCGTCCAGGCACAGCAGGCGTGGCACTTTCCCGACACCAAAGGGGGTGCGCAGGGGGTGGTCCCTGAGCTCGGCCGCTATGCACGACGGTCGCCCAGGCATAGCAGGCGTGGCACGTTCTCGACACCACAGGGGGTGCGCCGGGGGTGGTCCCTGAGCGCGGCCGCTATGCACGACGGTCGTCCAGGCACAGGAGGCGTGGCATTTTCTCGACACCACAGGGGGTGCGCAGGGGGTGGTCCCTGAGCTCGGCCGCTATGCACGACGGTCGTCCAGGCACAGCAGGCGTGGCACTTTCTCGACACCATGGGGGTGTGCAGGCGGTGGTCCCTGTGAGCTAAAACAACAAGGGGGGGGGCCCGTTATGCACTGACGGCGTCCAGGCATAGCAGGCGTGCAATTTTCTCGACACATAAGGGGGGTGTGCTCAGAGGGGTGTTCCTTGAGCTCGCCGCTATGCTAGACGGTCGTCCAGACGCACAGCAGGCGTGGCACTTTCTCGACACCATAGGGGGTGCGCAGGGGGAGGTACCTGAGCGCGGCCGCTATGCACGACGGTCGTCCAGGCACAGCAGGCGTGGCACTTTCTCGACACCAGAGGGGGTGCGCAAGGGGTGGTCCCTGAGCTCGGCCGCCATGCACGACGGTCGTCCAGGCATAAGGCGTGGCACTTTCTCGACACCAGAGGGGGTGCGCAGGGGGTGGTCTCTCACCGCGGCCGCTATGCACGACGGTCGTCCAAGCACAGCAGGCGTGGCACTTTCTCGACACCATAGGGGGTGCGCAGGGGGTGGTCCCTGAGCGCGGCCGCTATGCACGACGGTCGTCCAAGCACAGCAGGCGTGGCACTTTCTCGACACCAGAAGGGGTGCGCAGGGGGTCGCTATCCGTTTCGGCTTCGCAAAGCGTTGGCAGGCGTGGCATTTTCTCGACGCCACAGGGGGTGCGCTGGGGGTGCGGTCGTTATCCGTTCCGGGCTCGCAAAGCGTGGCAGGCATGGCAGTTTCTCGACGCCGAAGGGGGTGCGCTGGGGGCGCGGTCGCTAACAGTTTCGGGTTCGCAAAGCGTGGCAGGCGTGACATTTCCTCGACGCCGCAAGGGGGTGTGCTTGGGGTACGGTCGCTATCCGTTTTGGGCTCGCAAGGCGAGGCAGGCGCGGTACTTTCTCGATGTGCGCCAGTGGTGCGGTCGCTATCCGTTTCGGGTTCGCAAAGCGTGGCAGGCGTGGCTTTTTCTCGACGCCACAAGGGGGTGCGGTCGCTATCTGTTTCGGGCTCGCAAAGTGGCTGGCGCGGCGCTTCTCCTTTCCACCTCTCCTCTTGAGTGACGTCTCCAACGGTATCGGCGGGGCAACGGCCACCAACATCATGTTCACATGCTTCACTTCAGCTATCATCACTCCAGCCATAATATAAGTATGTGGGGTTCCTCGGTAGCGTAATTATTAGTATAAGTAGTAGTAGTAGCACTAGCACTAGCACTAGCAGTAGTAGTAGTAGTAGTAGTAGTAGTAGTAGTAGTAGTAGTAGTAGTAGTAGTAGTAGTAGTAGTAGTAGTAGTAGTAGTAAGTAGTAGTCGTAGTAGTCGTAGTAGTCGTGGTGGTGGTGGTGGTAGTCGTAGTAGTAGGTAGTAGGTACGTTAGAGTAAGTAGTATAGTAGTGTAGTAGTGGTGGTTGGTGTGGTGGGTGGTGGTGGTGGTGGTGGTGGTGGTGGTGAGTGGTGTCTGTGGTGGTGTGTCACAGTTTGTAGTAGTAGTAGTAGTAGTAGTAGTAGTAGTAGTTCGTCGTCGTCGTCGTCGTCTCGGTCGTCGTCGTCGTCGTCGTCAGGGACGGCAGGTCGTGTCGTCGTCGACCGTCGTCGTCTCGTCGTCGTCGTCGTCGTCGTCGTCGTCGTCGTCGTCGTCGTCGTCGTCGTCGTCGTCCGTCGTCGTCGTCGTCGTCGACCACTATCAATATTAACAGTCGTATTCGTAGTCGTAGTAGTCGTAGTAGTACTAGTAGTAGTAGTAGTAGTAGTAGTAGTAGTAGTAGTAGTAGTAGTAGTAGTAGTAGTAGTAGTAGTCGTAGTAGTAGTAGTAGTAGTAGTAGTAGTAGTAGTAGTCGTAGTAGTCGTAGTAGTCGTAGTAGTCGTAGTAATCGTAGTAGTAGTAGTAGTAGTAGTAGTAGTAGTAGTAGTAGTAGTAGTAGTAGTAGTAGTAGTAGTACTGGTGGTGGTAGTAGTGGTAGTAGTAGCAGTAGTGGTGGTAGTGGTAGCGGTAGTGGCGGTAGTAGTAGTAGTCGTAGTCGTCGTCGTCGTAGAAGTCGTGGTTGTAGTCGTAGTAGGAGTAGTAGTCGCCGTAGTAGTAGTAGTAGTAGTAGTAGTAGTAGTAGTAGTAGTAGTAGTAGTAGTAGTAGTAGTAGTAGTCGCACTAGCACTAGTAGTAGTAGTAATAAAGTATAGTATTCCTAGTCAGCAGCAGCAGCACATGGTGAGTATAGGATTAGTAGTAGCAGTAGTAGTGGTATAGCAGAGGCAAGCAAGTAGTAGTCGAAGACTGGTATTAGTAATAGTAGTAGTAGTAGTAGTAGTAGTAGTACTGAGTAGTACGTAGTAGTATAGTAGTATAATAGTATGTAGTAGTAGTAGTGAAGTAGCAGTCGTCGTAGTATTAGTATAAGTAGTTAGTAAGTAGTAGTAGCTAGTAGTAGTAAAGGAGTAAGGGGTGGGGGGAGTAGTAGTAGTTAGTAAGTAGTAGTAGTAGTAGTATAGTAGTAGGAGTATGAGTAGTAGTAGGAGTAGGAGTAGGAGTAGGAGTAGGAGTAGGAGTCAAGCTAGCCAGCTCGAGCGAGTCAAGCATGGCATGCCCAGTCCCACCCGCCCTCCCACAACATAAGAAGCAAAGCTGGCACAACTGGGGGCCGAAGTCACACCGGCCAGCCGGTTTGGTACAGCTGATGCGGCCGCGATGGCGGTTGCCGACGGGAACTGGCGAGCGCGTGTTGAATGCCGCGCACGCATTGCCAGACGAGTCGAGAATGGCCCGGTACACCGCAGGAAGCCAGAGGTGGCCGGAGGAAGCCCGACGGTCTGACAGGACACCCCAAAGCATTTTTGTGAAAAAGCATTGGGTTTTTGATGTTTTTATGTTGAAATGCTTGCAAACACACGGTGTTCGGTAGGATTCTGACATGAACGCGCGAGTGTGCTCTTTGTGGTATTTTTTGCACAGGATTCGCGGCCTGGGTGCATGACAGAGCATCGCGAGTGCACCGCGCGATGACGTGAAATCGCTGGATTTGACCGAATTCTTAAGATTCCTATGGTTTTCCTATGATTTCAGCAAGAGAGCCCGGGCGGGAAATTTGTAGACTTTTTGTGGAAAAGCATTGGGTTTTTGATGTTTTTATGTTGAAATGCTTGCAAACACACGGTGTTCGGTAGGATTCTGACATGAACGCGCGCGTGTGCTCTTTGTGGTATTTTTTGCAATGGATTATCGCCGTGGACGACAGGACGTCCATGTCGAGAGGAAAAAATAAGAAAAATGTTGATTTTGTATTGTTTTTTACAGGTTAGGATGGGACCCCCCGGATGCGGCCCCTAATGGCCGGCCTGAGGGGGGAGTAGGAGTATATTCTAATAAGGAATAAGGATAGGAGCAGCACCACAAAGAGATTCGATTGTAAGGCCACACAACAGGAATCCGTTGGAAAGTGCCACACAGGAAATATGACGGTGGAAAGTCCCACAACAGGATTGTGTGGGAAAGCATCATAACAGGAATCCTTCGGATAGAATCACACAGCGAATACTGGAAAGCCTCACACAAGGATTCCGTTGAAAAGCGGACGAGCTGTGGGCATGATCTATTCCTTTCTCTCGCTCTCTCTCGTTCTCTCTCTCTCTCTCTCTCTCTCTCTCTCTCTCTATCCTTCTTGTCTCCCGCTCCACTCCTCTCTCTCTCTCTCTCTCTCTCTATCTGTCTCGCCAAATTCGCAGCTTCTTGCTCCCATAGCGCCAAGAGGGCCCCCCGCGGGAGTCCCTCGGCAAAATACGTGTTGCCAGTAATTCGGCGGCGAGCGAGGGGGGAAAATAAGAAGGAGAAGGCCTTCTCGGAAGGCGGCGCGTTTTCTGATAGGTTTTCTGTGTCGTCGGGGAAGGCTTCGAAAACTGTCCCGCCCCTTTCTCACTTCCCCCCCCCCCCCCCCCCAGGCGCGCCGCCTAAAAGACTCGGTGCCCGTAATGCTTTGAAAGTGTTGCTAGGTTTTGTTTGGGCAAGCTTGCCAGTGAACATCGTCCCATACCTGGTTCTGAGTGCTGCTTGTGTGTTCTCCCAGGGTCGTGATCCTGCGGGTAAGCATCCGCGGCACATCACAATTGGTTCAGTTGGTCTGTACTTTAAGAGCGTCCCCTGAGCCTTGGGGCGAATGTCGTTGGTATGATGGATGTCGCTCAGGGAACATCATGTGTGTTAGGAACAAAGGTGCTGCGATGTGCCAATCAATAGCGCGCTGCCGCATTTCTTGGGGGGGGGGCTCTTGGATTCCAAGGTGGCTCAGATGGCATCGACGGGCCGCCAAGAGGGCTCAAGATAGCTCTAGAAGGTGTTCAAGACTCCCCAGTCGGCGTCAGGCGGCCTCAACAGGTCCACTCGAGGTCCACGATAAGCTTCAAAATGTGGGACACCGCGCCTACGAGCACATCATCACACCGCTATGGCCACAATTGCCACAGTCCAAGTACTTACTTGTCATCTCCCAGCTGGCGGTCCGGGTAGTGACCATGCTTACCCTTTCGCCGCCCAGTCTTTAGAGAGGAATCGCCCTACAGTGGGGGCTCTAACCTGCGTGTCGGCTCCCAGGTGTGGTGCACTCACTGTCGTCTCATTCCACCTCACCACGCTGGCGCAACTGCATCTAACCCCACCACACCCAACTCTACAGTGGAGGCCCACGCCAAGAAACACCCTGCTTGCCTCCAGGGTGCCCTGGGTTTCTTGGGTTTCGGTGATCTTGCTATAGGAAGCGCGACTTTCCCACACCAAAAATCAATGGACGCCCTGGGGTCTCAGGGTTGGCTTTCTTGTGGAAGGTTTCTTGTGGACTGGCCTCCACTATATTCGAGGCGAGTGTAGACGTGTTCGTCTTCCTTTCATTTGCGGCATTGCCACGCGCTGGCAGTCTCCTCACTCATCCCCCCTCGCCACTGTGTACCTGTGCCCTACCAGCGACCGTCGTGGTCGCGCCAGGACATCCTCCTCCTCCTCCTCCTCATCATCCTCCCGCTGTCACTGCTGCTCCTCCTCCTCCTCATCATAATCATCCTTCTCCTTCTCCTCCTCCTCCTCCTTCCCCTCGTTCTCCTCCTCGTCCTCATCCTCATCCTCTTCCTCCTCGTTCTCCTCCGCCTCCTCCTCCTCCTCCTCCTGACGCTAAGGACGGTAGCTGTCTCATCCCAGGGATCGAGCCCTGCAATTGCAGGCCACATATTTTGAAGGTGGCTCGTTGGCGCCCGGCCGGACGAGGGGGTGGGCACCCAGAGGCGAGGGAGAACGAGGAGCGGGGACGGCACAAGGATGCCAGCCGAATAATTGTACAGATCCACCTCCATTCTCCGCTTCCCCCTTCGCCTTCCGATCATTCCATTTTTCCTTGGGTGGAAAGCGAGAGCCACGAGGCAGACTTGTGTAGCTGTCCTCCTCCAGAAGGAGGAGCAGCGCGGGGAGACAGGTGAGAGAGACAAGGATGAGAAGCGGGGACGACGGAGGAGGGGCGTGAGAGGGAAGGGAGGCAGAACGACCCAAGCCCCTCAGACTCCCAGGGCTCCTCCCACAAAGAAAAGGGGGGGAAGCGGGGGGACAGGGGCAGAAAGGGTCGCTTGGAGGGGGGGGGGCTTCTGGTGAAGGGGAGGGGGGTGGTCAGTTAGTCGTGCCGCTGGTGGTCCTCCCCCCTTCTGCTGGTGGTCCTCCCCCTTTATCGTCCTCTCTTCTTTCATCTCCCCTGCTACCTCCCTGGGCGATTGCGGCGGCGGGCGAGCCGCCCTGATTTGGCCTCTCAACGGGTCGCAGTCCCCACTGAGCATCCGAAGGGTGGAGTTGCAGAAGTCGGTGTCCGCGTCCCCTGAAGGTGTCGTTGGTGGTGGTGGTGGTGGTGGTGGTGGTGGTGGTGGTGGTGGTGGTGGTGGTGGTGGTGGTGGTGGTGGTGGTGGTGGTGGTGGTGGTGGACATGGTCGCGGGAGGAGCGTCGGGTCAGTTTGTGGGGGAGGAAGAATCGTCAATGAGTGCGCGATGGTGGCGATCCATCGTGGAGGTGGACTTGGCCCGTGCCACGGGCCAGCTGTTCATACTTAGTCGGTGGGGGAGAGGGGGTGATGCCATGGCTGCGGCAGCTGAGTCGGCGGTGGCTGCCGCAGGTTGCAGCGGGCCCCATGAGGGGACCCGTGTTGCCTACAGGGTCTCAGCGGCAGTTTGGGGGTCGTCGTGTCCAGGACGTGCAAGGGCGCCGTGGTGGTTTTCGGCGTGGCCGTCGTAGTGGCCGTGATGCTAATCGGGCCAGCCGTCGGGTGTGGTGGGGCGGCGGGGGCTGCCAATGTTAGCGGCGAAGGCCTGGGTTGTGGCTGACAGCGCTGCGGCAGCAGGGCCAGGGGGGGGCGGTGGTTGGCATGGTTGCGGCAGCGGGGTGCTGTGGGGGCTGTCGTTGTGGGCCCTCGGGTGAGGCGTCGTGGAGGTCGTCAGGAGGGGAGCCGTAGACGTCGCGAGGGCGTCGGCGAGACGCACCCGCCGCAGGGGGGGTCATCGTGGGATTCGCCACGGGGAGAAGCTGTGGGCGTCAGGGCAGGGCGTCGGCAAAGCGCCCCCCCCGTGGCAAGGGGGACGAGGAACTCGTCGGGGTGGGAGTCTTGGGCGTCGGGCTCCGTCGGGTCTGGCCGTGGGGACCGTCGTGTCGGTCGAGGTTGGTGCCGCATGGCCGAACAATGCTCGCCGCGTCGTGATCGGCACCATCGTAGGGCAAGGGATCGGCGTCGTCGGGGTGTGTGGGATCGGCCAGCTCAATTTGTTTGTCGAAGCGACCTCCGCTAGCCGCTCGTTCTCGTGCTGGAGCACCTGGAGGGCGTGGCGTTCGTCACGGAGCTGTTGTAGGTGGACTCTGAGGATGTGTTCGATCCAGCGGGTCTCGATGTCCCACCGGATGGATGTCCTCCACTTGCGGGCGTCGGGTAGTGTGTAGGGAAGGGCGTCGAAGAGGGTGTGGGGTAGGGCATCGTTGGGAAGGGATGGGGCGTGGATCCCTCGAGCTCGTCGTCGTGGTAATGCTTATCTGGCTCGGGGGCGGTGGCGCCATAATGATTGCGCGGCACGGTCGTCGTAGCGCTCAGCAGGCGCGGCCCGCCGTCTGAGGCGGGGTGTACATGGAGTGTGGCTCCGTGGGGGGGGGCTAGACTCGATGCGCCTTCAGGAAGGTGAACGCGTTGGCTGTCGGGCTGGCCATCGAGGGGCGAGTGCGTCGGTCTCCGCATCGGGTCTGACTCGTCGTCGTTCTTATCGTAGTCCTCAATGTTCTCATCCTTCTTCCCCATGTCCTCCTGGGCCTTGGTGTCGCCCAATTGGTCCGAGAGGCCACAGGCGTCGCCGCACCGATACGGGTTGGGGCTGAATGCGACGAGCTGGCCATGCATGTACCGCTGGCCGCGGAACCGCGAAGCCCTGAAGACGTAGTTGTTGGTGTCGGTGGGTTGGTAGGCGCTGGAGTCGACGATGCGGTCGTTGATCGTAAATGCGCGTGCTGGTCGGCCAGGGAGTCGACGAGTTGGGCACGCCACTAGTCGCGCAGACAGGCGTGGAGGCGTCGGGGAGTGCATTGGGGGGGTGGGGGTCGTCATCCTCCTCGACGTCCTCGCTATCCTCCTCCCACTCCGGCACAGAGAAGTCACCAGGGAGGCCGTCAGGGAGAGCAAAGTGTCGACCGTCGGAGGGGTCGTACGGTAAGTCGACGGGGTCGGTGTGGGCGGGAAACCCGTCTCCAGGAGTGAGAGTGTTGTGGGAGGGGCCGTCGAGTGGGTCATTGGGGTTCACGAAGTCGTCCTGCCTTCATCGTTGGACTCCACGTCCTCTGACTCCCTCGTCCTCGTCCTCCTGAACCTTGTGCTTCTCATCCTTCGTGGCGAGAGTGTGGAGGTGGTCGGGGCATGATTCAGGGGGGGTTCTGCAGTCGCGATGGGCGGGGCGGGAGTCGAGGGGGCAGCCGCCTGGTAGGAGGCCGTGTGGGTGACGTTGGCCGCGGAGCCGAAAGCATCCCTGCGCGTCGCTGACGGTGTGCGTTAGGCCGACGGTTTCCTCGAGATCGTCCTGCGCCGCATCTTCCACCTCGTCCTGATATGTGTCGTCCTCAGCCTCGCCCTCCACGTCGTCCTCCGCCAAATCCTCGATCTTCTCCCCCGCTTCGGGTGCCTTTCCGGTGAAATGGCCGTGCTCCTCGGGCTGGGGGCCAGGTAGGAAGCCAGGCTGGGCATAGGGTAGGGCGTCCGGCAGGGTGTCGGAGTGGGCATTGTGCGAATGTCCACGCAGTTGGTCGCCTCCGGCCAGTTGCGATTACCGCGCTTCTCGAAGACGGTGATTTCCAACAGATTTTCTGCTGATTTGCATGCCGTTCAGGGGCTCAGTGGCCCGCTTGGCGGCGTCCCAGTTCTCGTGGCGCACGAAGCCCGCAGCTGTGGGGGCCGCCCTGACATGTCGGATGCCCGGCGCTGCTCCTGCGCGTGTTAGGGTCGCGCTGTATCCACAGGGTGCGGCACAAGCGCCCATCGATGGTGGAACAGCTCAGCTTGTCGAGCGCCATATGGTCGTTTTCTTACTCATTGTTTTGCCGATCGGCGCGGGCCCTCGCCTCCCCCCTCCCCCCCCCTGGAGTAGATCTTGGCTGTTTCTGGTTGCTGTTTCGAGCAGGTGGGGCCTCCACCAGAGGACGCACGGTTCCAAACAGCCGCATCAAGCAAAGGTCCGGAGCCAGACCCCCCTCCCCCCCCTTTCCACCCAATGTCGAATCGCCGAATAAGAAAACGCTCACCCATCATGGGCGTCCTAGGCGCGTTGAAACTCGGCGTATGCATACCCGATAAGCCTGCGGGCCAGGCTGTCGCGGCATAGGCGGATCGACACCACCAGTCCCAGAGAGTTGAAGATGGCGCAGGGCGTCTCTGTAGTCACGTCGTCGCGCAGATCGGATGCGAGATCGGATGAGGCGTCGGGCTGGATGTC
>CAUYUJ010000830.1:0-10000 GCA_963575745.1 Prorocentrum cordatum
CCCTGGCAGGTTTTACGGGGTTACGCGTTACGGCTATGCTCGCCGTTTGGGCTGGGTGTGGTGCCCCGACGGCGAGATGTCTTGTGACTGCACAGGCAACGAGTTTCCAAAGACCGCAGTTCATGAAAAGCAACAATCTGAGTTGGATAAATCACGACGTGAGAGGTCTGGTCCCCCCACCTCGAGCTTCTGGAGGCAGGGGAAGGTGGGACGACGCAGCGGCGAGCATTCTGCCCGAAACCAACCGACAGCGGCCCTTGTTTGTCAGGCGCCCCTCGTTACGAGCAGACGACGCCCGCTCAACGGGTCATTCAAGACTCGTCAAGAATATCATGATTATTGTGTTCGATGCTTTTGTGGTCGGCGCTACACCAATGCCGGTACGAGATATTCGGCCGAGACGCAGGGGTGTCCAAAATCAGGCAACACCCTCGCAGCATTGAAGAGCGCGCTTTATGACAAGTGTCCGAACTATCGATCGCCACGACTGCGACTGGCGTGTCAGTCCATTTTTGACCAGGCCTGAAGGAAGGTTGGACAGGAACTGCTGCAGGTGCTCGTCCCAGCTCCTCCAGTCCCCAGTTTGGACCTTCCGAGATCCAGGCCGCACGCATGAGGCCGGAGCAGATGGTAGGGAAACAAAAAGTTACACCGCACTCACATCTATACCCCTGGGTGGGTGTATGTGCGGCCGTTTTTGCGCTGTCATGTGCGCGCATGTGCGCGGCATGTGCCAGTCACGTGCCAGGCCTGTGCGGCCCTTCTTGGATGGACTTCCTACTGTGCACGTCGTGCCCGGGCATGTGCGGGGGCATGTGCGCTGTGTTTTGATGTATCCATCATACGCACATGCACGCACAGTCCGACGCACATGCGCGCACATGCCTGCACATGCGGGAGGTGTTCGAGAATCGCAGATCTGTCATCGGCACATGCACGCACATGCCTGTGCAACCTCTCTTCGGGAGGCCGCGCGGGCCCGCACATGCACGCACATGCGGTGAAGCGCGCGGGCGCACATGCGTGCACATCCCAATGCACATGCACGCTCATGCCCTAGGAGCTGTCTGGGACCCCTGTGCCTCCAATGCCTCCTGGCCTTCGCAGAGCTAACCTGGGGCGTGCCAGGGCTTCCTGAAAGAGTTTGTTGTGCGTTTAGACTCGCCCGCTGCTAGCGGGGGCGGTTCTTCGCCCGGTTCGTGAGCTGGCGGTGGCGTGCCCTCCTAGTAAAACACTCTCCCGCGCGCCTTCTCAGCTCGGCCGGAGAAGCAGGGGTGGGGGGGGAGGAGGTGGAGGGGGGGGGAAGGAGGGGGGGCCGAGGAGGCGGACGCCCCCGGCTTGGCCGGCCCGCCCGCCTGTTCGGCTCGGCCAGAAGAGAAGGAGGAGGAGGAGGAAGAGGAGGAGGAGGAGGAGGAGGAGGAGGAGGAGGAGGTGAGAGTTGCGAGGATGTCTCAGGCGAAAGTGGCTTGACGGCCCGAGCTCAGGGAATCTCGGAATCGCTAGCCTGGCTCGGCCACTGGCGAGCTCGGCCTGTGCGAATACTGTGCGTACCTGTGCGGGGCATGTGCGGGACGTGCAAGAATGCCGGGGCCGGCGTTCGTCTCCGGGCGCCGGCGCGTTCGCGTCCGGCCGGTTCCGAGTGAGACGTCGTCGGCAATCTGGAGGCCGACATGCTTTGACATGAGGTGATTTGGCCACCTTCGCCTGAGACATCCTCGCAACTCTGGTCTCGGAGATGCCCTGCCCCATGGTGGCCCAGCCACTTTCGCTTGAGACATCCTCGGAACTCTGGGTTTCGAGACGCCCTGAGCTGAGGTGGTTCGACCACTTTCGCCTGAGACATCATCGCAACTCTGACCTCAGAGATCTCCTGCCCCATGCTGGTCAGGCCACTGTCGCCTGAGACATCCTCGCAAGTCTCGATTCCGATATGCCCCGAGCTGAGGTGGTCAGCCACTGTCGCCTGAGACATCCTCGCAACCCTGATCTCAATGATGCCCTGCTCGATAGTGTCTCGGCCCCTTTCGCCTGAGACATCCTCGGAACTCTGGGTTCCGAGACGCCCTGAGCTGAGGTGGTTAGACCACTTTCGCTTTAGACATCCTCGCCCGAGATGCCCTGAGTTGAGGTGTTCAGGCCATTTTCGCCTGAGACATCCTCGCAACTCTGACCTCAATGATGCCCTGCTCCATAGTGTCTCGGCCTTTTTCGCCTGAGACCCTCGCAACTCTGGGTTCCGAGCTGCCCTGCCCCATGGTGGTCCGGCCACGCTTGCCTGAGACATCCTCGCAACTCTGGTTTGCGAAATGCCCCGAGCTCAGGTGGTCATGCCACTATCGCCTGCGACATATCTGCGGCATGTGCGGGCATGTGCGTCCATGCTTTCAGAGTTTTGCTTGACCGTGCATTCGACTGTGCGTCGGACGGTGTGGCATGTGCGCGCATGTGCGGCAATGCTGTTGAGGCTTTTGCATATTTGCATGGACATGTGCATGCGACTGTGCGGCATGTGCCTGCATGTGCGGCCCCTTCCGGACCACAATTTCAAAGTGAGCACTATAGAAGTGAGCGCTATAGAAGTGAGTCCGGTGTACGTAAACATAAAAACTCGAAGGTCCGCGCGGATTTCTCGGATCGGCGCTGGACCCCCCTCCCTGGCGCGCGGAGCGCGCCAGCGACGCCAAGGGGGGTCCAGCGCCGATCCGAGAAATCCGCGCGGACCTCCGAGTTTGTATGTTTATGTAACTTTTTGTTCCCCTAGATGGCTTCGCAGGACTGCGCCGCGTCGCCGATGCAGCGGCGATGCAGCGCGATGTGGAGCCCGATGGCCTCAACCCCGGCGCCGCCCGCGTGCGACCCCCCGGCCCTGTGCTCCGGTCCCGCCTCTTCTAGCCGTAAGCGGGGGCGGCAAAGAGGGGGGTGATGACTGGGAGGGAGGGGATCTCATGGCGGGGGCCATGATAGTTCCCCAGATTTCAAGGCGCCTCTTCTTATTTCATTACGTCCCTGGCCCCCCCCGCTGGGCCGCGCACATGCCGCCGGTCATGATTTGCACCCCCCTCTCTTAGACCCCCCCCCTCTTGGCCGCTCCCGAGAAATAGTACAAAAATCGTCTGGGGACGAGTTTTGCTTTTTTGTACGTCTTGGCTTCTCTTCAAATTTCGGAGGCCCTCAAACGGGGTGGTGACCGCACCGTGTGGTGAGTCGGTGGGGATTCGGGGTCACCGCACGGTTTTGGGACTCGGGCCGCGCTTGGAGGACGTCTCGGGCGACCGGGGCCTCCAGGGTCCCAAAACCGTGTGGTGACGGACCCTGCGGTGAGGTCTTTGGGGATTTCGAGGTCACCGCTGGGTCTGTCACCACACGGTGATGGGACCCCCAAAAACTTCTCGTCTAAAAACTTCCAGTATGGGGGACATGTCCGACCTGACTCCGGCCTCCACGGGTCTGGCGTTGCCAGAGCGGTCCCCGGCTCAAGGTGTCCCCGCGGGAGGCGCCTGGGTGGCCTTTCTGGAAGACCCCTCACGAGGCCTTCCTCCTCCTCCTCCTCCTCCTCCTCCTCCTCCTCCTCCTCCTCCTCCTCCTCCTCCTCCTCCCAGGGGGCCCCAGGAGCTCCCAGGCGGCTCGAACAGCTGGGGGCACCCCTGATCGGGGCAACGTCAGACTCGAGTATGCCAGAACTCGGGGCCCCAGGAGCTCTTCGATTAGACGTAAGAGTGACCTTTGGCCGGAGTGACCTTTGGTGCGGGCACAGATGGGCCCCCAGATGGCTGAAAACGAAGCAGGAGCAGCGGCTTGCGCGCCCAGGTGTGGTCCCCACGCGGCCCCCCAAAAGCCACGCACCCAAGGTCACTCTTACCCAGGGTCACTCTTGCGTGTAGCCGAGCTCCAAGGTGGCTCGAAAAGCTGGGGACACCCTGAGCCAGGCGCCCCTCTGGCAACCCTGGAGCGGGAGGTATTCGCGCGCGCGCTCTCCCGCGCCTGCTGGGCGCGTTCTTTCGTCTTATGCGGTCATCCTCCTTCCTGGCCCCCTCTTCCTCTCTTCTGGCTCCTCCGCACTCTGTTTGTCACCCGCTCTCGCCGCTGGGCTTCCACTGAAAGGTAAAAAAGTGCTGGGGGCACCGTGATCGGGGAAGCGTAAGACTCGAACTCGGGTTTGCCGACGTCCTTTGACGAGGATTTTTGAATGCAGCGAGAGCTCGCGTCAACTGTCACAGTGGGCTTCGTTATTGTCATGATGGCCCTGCCGTACCCGAGTCTTACGTTTGACAGTTTGAGTCAGGCACGTCCCTCTACAGGAGGATCATTTGTTAGAGTAGTTCAAGTTCTGTTTTGAGTATTCGTGGACCATTTTTGAACCCCCTGTTGGAGGATATGCCCGACTGCCCGACCTAGTCTTACTCGGGTTGACCCAAAATGGGGTCCAGCGACAAGGGGGTGGTGCAATAGAGTTGGTGCAATCGATTTGTGAGGTTGCAACACATTTGGGGCGTGTAATGCGTTCTGGGGCGCAAGTGTATGGCTGGATTCTCGCGTGCACTGCATTACTTGCAATACAGTGCAATACAATGGTCCGGCGCAGTGCGTTTGCAATACAGTTGCCCAACATCTACTGTACCACCCCCTCTCCACTCGGACCCCCTTTTGGGTCACCCGAGCGAACGTCTCCTCGACTTGCGCCGGGCGCGCCTCTGGCAGCCCCGGCGGGGGAGGTACGCGTGGGGCGACCACGTGTTCGCCGCCAGCGGCGAGAGGCCGGCCCGCCTCGCCTCCGGCGGCGGCACCTGGCGCGCGGTGCTGGGCGGCCTCAAGGCGCGGCGCCTCTCGCAGGGGCCGGTCTCGCGCCTCCCCCTCGTCCTCGTCATCGTCGTCCTCGTCGTCGTCCTCGTCCTCGTCGTCCTCGTCCTCCTCATTCTCCTGTTCCTTCTCCTCCTCCGCCTCTCGCGTTTCTTTTGTTTGGGTGGGGGAACTTGTCTTGTGATGGGCCGATTTTCCGCCACCACTACCACAGGTGGGAGAGGGAGGAGGAGGAGGAGGAGGAGGAGGAGGAGGAGGACCCCCCTATCCTCCCCTCCTCCCCGTCCTGCACGTGGCAGTGGTGGTGGAAGATTGGCCAGGCGACTCGGGGGCGAGGAGCACGGGCGATGGCCCGGAGAGGCGACCCAGACGTCAAGCGCACCCAACACGAACAAGACCTTCGTGCTTCACGGCTTTCGGCCGCTGGGGGCCCCAAAAACAAGGGCGCCCTCGAGGGCGCGAAGTTATTCGCGCTTCGCCGTTCGGCTCCGATTCCTCCTCATCCTCCCCTTCTCCCCTGGGAGGCGGCGCGAGGGCGCCACGTTATTCGCACTTCGCGCAGCGCGAAGCGCGAAGTTTGGAGCCCTTGAAAAACGTCCAGGGCTGAAAAAACGGTCCCAGGGTAAAAACCAGGACTTCCAGGGATTGCGCATGGAAACAAATTAAGACAGCGGGTGTCGGGGCACACACGGGATGAAGACACGGCCTTCCCATCCCTCGTCGCCGCGGCTGGAGTCGTTTCGAGATCCTGGTCAGAGTGCGGCCCAGAAGCAGCCCAGTGTTGAAAAGGATCCGCCCTCGAACCGTGTAGGAGCCCTGCGCATGGAGCCTGAATAAGTGTCAAGTCAGAGTCACGCTTTGACAAGGCTCTCGACCTCTTCCTTCCGCGGCGTCCACATGGACGGTGCGGATGGTGATCGTGTGGAGTCAGGTATTGAAGTGCATTTGTATGTCTTTTTTGTCTTCGACTGTGTTCGCATGTCTTGTGTTGTTGCTTTGTTGTTTATTATGCCTCGTTCTGTGTGTGTGTGTGGCGGTGATGATGGTGACGACGCATGCTGATGAAAATGATGATGGTAGTATTGCTAATGATGATGCTTGCGATGGTGATAATGATCATGAGTATGATGAGGGTGATGATGATGATGCCGTCGACGATTATTGCGATCACAGTGATGGTGACGATAATGGTGATGATGACGTCGACGATAGCGATCGTGGCCGTGACTGGGATTAAGGGATCATAGAGGGAGGGGGAACATGAGGGGGAGGATGAGGGAGGTCAGTGGATGGAGGAGGGGACGGGAAAGGAGAAGGGATGAGCGGACGACGAGGAGGAGAAGGAAGAGGGAGAGGAGGAGGAGGAAGGCCAAGGACGGTGCGGGAGGGCCTTCCCCAGGTATTGTTGGTACGCCTGCGAGGGGCGCAACGATGCAGATGACGATGACAATGACCATGATGATGAGGACGATGAATCGTTTGAGGATGACAGTGATGATGGCGATTCTGATGACGAATATGATGATGTGGACGATGGTGATGGTGATGACAATGACCATGATACTCGCAATCCGCAATCCTCAATACCCCACCCCGTGGAAGTCTCAACGTGCTTGGTCATACAATCGACGTCCAACTCTAATTGTACATGCGTTTTCAGGTTAATCAACAGCGTGCGCCCTGCATGTTTCATCCGGGAGGCTTTATGGGAATAAGTACGGATATTGTCGGACAGCCTGTTGGGTACGTGAGATTACTACACAAGTGTCCCCATATGTGTATACTTGTTTGGGTACGCAGTTATACTTCGCTTTGCACCTCGCATAGCTACACATATATTTCCAGTCAGTTTAAGTATATGTAGGCGCTTATACCACATCTGGGCGGCGCTGTTGCCTAAAGTGTTTGGGTTGTTGGGCGGCGCTGCGGCCCTGAGCTTACCTTACCGATGACGCCGCTGCCTCGAAGTCTTTGTTCTGGGCGGCGTCGGTACCAAGAGGCAGCTCTCGGGGGGCCCAAAGTCTGCCTTTGGGGCGGCGCTGCTGCGAGGAGATGACCTTTGAAAGGCCCGAACTTATGTTTTGGGCGGCGCGCGCCGCCTGGAGTCAGTCCACTGCGCGGCCTCGAAGGCGCACGTTCGGGCGCGGCGCGGCTCTTTTTTGGGGCCCTCCGGGGATGGGTTCCCAGAGCCTGCAACGAGTCCAGGGCCGTTCGACGTCTTAAGATGTCTCGGTCTGTGTCGATATGGTTTTGTTAGCCAGCCAATTCGATTTGTAGCGCCCCTGCATGGCTGCCACACTGGAGCGGATTACCCCGCCTCGCCGCCAACGGAAAAACAAACACTACGTAGCATCCCGCAGATGCGGACAAGAGTGAGGGGGCGATGGGGACGTCGGCAGTCTGCGAGACTCTGGAGAAGCCTGCCGCAGGCGCGACAATTCCACAAGTTATGCAACGGTCCCGCCGCAGGCGCCGATTTTTTCGTTGAACCAATGTGGGTAGGTCGCGGGTGTGTTGCAAGTTGGTCGCGGGTGGGCCGCGGGTGGGTCGCGGGTGGGTCGTTGTTGGGTCGTAGGTGGGTCGCGGGTGGGTCGCGGGTGGGTCGCGGGGTGGGTCGCGGGTGGGTCGCAAGTGGGTCGCGGGGTGGTCGCGGGGTGGGTCCGGCATGGGTCGCGGGGTGGTGCGCGGGTGGGTCGCGGCATGGGTCGCGGGTGGGTCGCGGGATGGGTCGCGGGAGGGGTCGCGGGATGGGTCGCGGGATGGGTCGCGGGTTGGGTCGCGGGTTGGGTCGCGGGTGGGTCGCGGGTTGGGTCGTGGGTGGGTCGCGGGGTGGGTCGTGGGGTGGGTGGCGGATGGGTCGCGGGTGGGTCGACATGAACAAACAAACCACAACATCGCAACAAGCAGAATCCTCACCACGGATCCCCATTTCAGCCATGCACCCAGGGACAATGAATGACCGGTCGTCCCCCTCATTCGGATGGTTTTTCCATCAACGCGAGGAACAAATAGACAGGTAAAGCACGGCCTTGGCAGACATCCCAAGACATCCCAAGGCACCCCAAGACATCCGCAAAACAAAATGCAAACGACAGATACGGATAGACACTCCAAGACATTCCAGATCAGAGACATCCCAAGCTATCCAATGTTTTGCGATGTCTTGGAATGCCCTGAAGTGTCTCAGAATGTAGCGAAATGTCCTGGAATGTCTTGGTCTGGAAATGCCTTGGAACCGCCCCAGAGAACCGTCTGCAACGCCCTACAACTTTGAACAACCCGTGGAAATAGGTACGATCTCATGCGAAAAGTGTTCGCCATGCTGCGGGGGATGGGAAACCATGCAGCTCATTTATCCGACGTGCTCAGAGACCACCTCTATATCATATCCGCGCAAATTCCACCCCCCCTCCCCCACGCTGCTCATAACTTGCGCATACGCGAGTTATGAACGAAACACATCTACATGGCAATCCGCAGATGCGGATAAGAGAGAGGGGGCGGTGGAGACGTCCGCAATTTGCGAGACTCTGGGGAAGCCCGCCGCAGGCGCCCAAGTTTCATCAATTATACAACGAGAACCGTCTGCAACGCCCTACAACTTTGAACAACCCGTGGAAATAGGTACGATCTCTTGCGAAAAGTGTTCGCCATGCTGCGGGGGATGGGAAACCATGCAGCTCATTTATCCGACGTGCTCAGAGACTACCTCTATATCATATCCGCGCAAATTCCACCCCCCCTCCCCCACGCTGCTCAGAACTTGTGCATGCGCGCGTTATGAACGAAACACATCTACGTGGCAATCCGCAGATGCGGATAAGAGAGAGGGGGCGGTGGAGACGTCCGCAATTTGCGAGACTCTGGGGAAGCCCGCCGCAGGCGCCCAAGTTTCATCAATTATACAACGAGCCTGCCGCAGACGCGGATTTTTTCGTTAAAGCAATGTGGGTAGGTCGCGGGTGGGCCGCGGGTGGGTCGCCAATGGGTCGCGGGTGGGTCGCAGGTGGGTCGCGGGTGGGTCGTTGTGGGTCGCGGGGTGGGTCGCAAGACGGTCGCAAAAGGGTTGCAAAAGGGTCGCGGATGCGTCGCGGCTGGGTCGCGGATGGGTCGCAGGGTGGGTCGCGGGTGGGTCGCGGGGTGGGTCGCGGGTGGGTCGCTGGTTGGTCGCGGGTGGGTCGCAGTGTGGGGTGGGTCGCGGGTTGGGTCGCGGCTGGGTCGCGGGTGGGACGCGGGTGGGACGACGACAGCGAACAATAACATCAACAGCAACAGCACAACCAACAACGCAACAAGCAGAATTTGCACCACGGATCCGACTTCAGCCACGCACCCAGGGACAATTAATGACCGTTCCGCCCCCTTACTCTGATAATAATTGTCGCGATCTGCTCGTGGTGAAGACCTGCGCAAGATTGCTGTATGACATGTCGCGCACTACATTTATCCTAGGCGGCGTGTATTTGTATATGAGTGCGTTGCCCCTGCGGCCCGTCCCTTGTGTCACTCTCACTGGTCGCCCGCCGCCCAACACAAATTCGAACGTCGGCCTCACAGGGTATTGCGTCCTTGCCATCCGTCCTGCATACACGTTTTGATTGTGTATCTGCGCATCTGCGTACACGTCACGGCACGCGCATCCAGACATCAAGGGCCCTGTCCGTCGAAGGGGATCGGAGGACATCGCATGCCATCGAAGGGCGCCGCCTGACACCGGAGGACACGGAGGGATCTCGGGGGCCGTCGAAGGAGAACGAGCGACATCCAAAGACATCTAAGGACACCCAGGGACACCGACTGACATTGAACGACGCGAAGGGACACCGAAGGACACCGAGCGAGGTACATCGAAGGACAAGGAAGGACATCGAAGGACATCGAAAGACACCCAAAGACACCGAAGAACATCGAATGACATCGATGGACACACATGGGCCCCGAAGGACACCGAGGGACATCGAAGGACGCGGACGGACATCGAAGGACACGGAAGGACACCGAAGGAAGTCGAAGGACGCGGAAGGTTATCGAAGGACGCCGAGGGACATTGGAGGACAAGGAAGGACACGGCAGGACACCGAAGGGCATGGCAGTAGACGAAAAGATGTTGAAGGACATTGGCGGTGATCCAAGGGCGTCCATGGACAGTTCTGGATGTTTTTCGTTGCAAGTGGATGTCCCCTGTTGTGCCTTGATGCTCTTT
>CAUYUJ010000830.1:20000-35000 GCA_963575745.1 Prorocentrum cordatum
GCGGGGGGGGGAGGGGCCGCCAGGGGAAGGGTTGTACGCCTTTCGCGTCTTGCCATGCTAGCCAAGACTCCCTTCGCTGCGCCGCAGCTGTGGCTCGTGCTTAATTTGGGTTTTTGTTTGGGTGTCCAGGTCCGCGGGGGGGGATGGCATTCTGAGCCGGGAGTTGCCCCTCCCCCCTGGGACCCCCTCTGAAGACCCACTCCCCAACAGACGGGGAAGGGATCACAAGAAAGGGGCTTCCCTTCGATTATAATATCGTGTTGTTGTTTCATTTCGCGTTAGTTGGCGCGCTTGAGGGAGCCTACGGGGAAAGAAGGAAACGGCGATGTCGATGATGAGGAACGGAAAATCGTCTTCCACACGCCGACAGGGTCGGCGGATTGGTTTGAAAGACGAATGTAAGGGGCACAAACGCGAGAGCCAGATTTGGCAAACGCACTCTGTGTCCTTGAGGTTGCTGCTGTTTTTAAGACGAAGGCGCGCAACGCTAATGCTAGAGCCGCATGTTTTGAACTACCCCCACCCATCCCCAAAGTTGCTGCGAACTTTCAAACCGAATGTGGGCAAAGGTTCGGCGAGAGCCGTATGCTGAACACTGCCCCACTCCTCGACCCATACAGCTGCTGCAGGCTGCAGAGACGAACGTGTGCGATTCTCTCTCGGGAGCCTCCTTTTCAACGCCCCCCCCCTACTGGCGAAACCGTTACACATTGCACGCTTCAGCATCACACACGAAGAAGTTTCCAGCGACACGCCCGTCCCGCCCTGCCGACACTTCTGGGGGTGCGGCAGGTCGGGGATACTTGTGTTGGCCAGTGTGGGCCCCAAACAGTGTGTTCGAGCATTCTACGTGGTGCAACCTTTGTGGTGAAACCTACATCGTGCACTATACATGGTGCAGGTTACGCGGTGCTATCCAGGTTGAACCGTCCATGTGGTGCCAGCGATGTGGTGTAAGCGATGTGGTGTCATCTGCGTGGCGCGACCTGGTGTGAACTCCACGTGGTGCAAATGATGTGGTGCAACTCGTGAGGAACAGAGGAGGAGGAGGAGGAGGAGGAGGAGGAGGAGGAGGAGGAGGAGGAGGAGGAGGAGGAGGAGGAGGTGCAAGCTGTATGGTGCAGTGCCTGTGGTGCAAAAGTGAGAAGAGGAGGGGGGAGAGGAGGAGGAGGAAGAGAGGGAGGAGGAGGAGGAGGAGGAGGAGGAGGAGAGGAGGGAGGAGGAGGGAGGAGGAGGAGGAGGAGGAGGAGGAGGAGGAGGAGGAGGGAGCATTCGGTTGAGCATTCGGTAGGTGGTTATACCCCGCAGGGTAGCGTCCATCCCGGGCCGGGTGGAAACACCCCGCAGGGCCTATATCCCCGCGGCTCCGGGGTGGGGGCGTTGTCCCGCAGGACCTGGCCCTGGAGAGCAGCAGGCTGGAGTACGGAGAGGAAGAAGACGGAGAAGTTGAAGAGGGAGGGCCGGGCGGAGGAGGAGGACGAAGAGGCGGAGAAGGACGACGAGGGGGAGGGAGGGAGGGGCCCGCAGGCCGGGGAGGGGCCCGCAGGCCGGGGAGGGGCCCGCAGGCCAGGGGAGGGGCCCGCAGGCCGGGGAGGGGCCCGCAGGCCAGGGAGGGGCCCGCAGGCCAGGGGAGGGGCCCGCAGACCGGGGAGGACCCGTAGGCTTATGCAATCGCATGTTTTTGTGCGACCCCGCCTTGCCGTGGTCACGCCGCGCGCCCCGCGCACCCGCACGCGTGCACGAGGGTGGCGGTGAGGAGCCCGAGGTAGCGGACCTTCTCGGCGAGCGCGTCGAGGGCGTCCGCGTCGCGCAGCACCCACGCGGCCACGGCGTCACAGCCGAGGGGCCGCCGCTCGCAGAGCGCGTCCCGGAGGCCTCGGCCAGCGGGGCACTGGGCCAGCAGGTGTTCGAGGCTGCTCGGCGCGCCCGCGCAGAGGGCACATATCTGCGGAAGCCTCGTTTGGGGAAGCCCCCAGACGTCCGCAGGGATCTTCGAGGTCACGCGTGCCACGCACCAGGCCCTGTGAAATCTCCACGTCGACTTCCCCCACCCGGCCCATCGAAGGTCGACGGGCCACT
Organism: Prorocentrum cordatum; assembly: GCA_963575745.1. NCBI lineage: Eukaryota > Dinophyceae > Prorocentrales > Prorocentraceae > Prorocentrum > Prorocentrum cordatum. The sequence goes on from CAUYUJ010000830.1 coordinate 22,080, forward strand.
GCCTTTGCAAGGGCAGCACCTCGGCGATGGGCAGCAGCCCGTTGTCGTTGAGCTTGCCCAGCTGTTCACAGAACCACGCGCGCTCCGCCTCGCGGATCTTCGGCAACACCGCCGCGCGGGCCCACGAGCGAACCGCCTGCCGCCTGGCCTTCGGCCCCGCCTCCGCCGCGTCGGCCAGGTGGAGCGGGGGCGCGGACACGCCGTACGTCTGTGCCACCGCCGCAGCATCCTGCAACCAAGTGCCGCCTCTGGCCGCCAGCGCCGCCCGGATCGCTGGCGCCACCGGCGAGTCCTGCGGCAGGAGGAGCACCCGAGCCCACGCTGTGATGATCCGCGTCGCGACCTTGGCGGCAGCCCTCGTGAGCAGGCGCGTCTCGAGGAAGGCGCGCACGTGGCCGCCCGCGCCGAGGGACGCAGACGGAGGAAGGCCGAGCAGCGCCTTAGCCACGTCGTAGAACACGCGGTTCAGCTGCGCAGCAACCTCCTTCCAGCCCCGCGCGTGGCTGGCCAGCAGTTCGGCCCCGTGGTAGGCCGCTGCTTCCACGCGGGCAGGGAGTTGGCCGGACTGGAGGGGCAGCCCGAGGCCCCGGTCCGTCAACGCCGCTACCAGGCGCCGCGCTCCGTCGCGCAGCCTGCCGCACACGCGGGCCAGCAGCGGCTCCAGCGACAGCGCGTCGTCGATGACGACGCCCAAAACATCGAGCTCTGTGGCTGGGCGAACTGGGGCCCCATCCACAGCACCGCAGGCCGCTTGGACCGGGGCGGGGCCGCCCACTGCCATGGCCGCTGGGCCCTTTGCGCCTCCTTGGAAGCGGTGTCTGTAGAAATGACAGAACTTCGTTAAACCGGCATTGGCCCGCGCAAGCCCCGCCTCGTCTGGCTGGAGGACGAACGTGTCGTCCACGAACTGCACCATCAGGAGTGACATCGCGGCATCCCCCGGCTCGGTGGGGTCCAAACAAACCCCCGGCGTCTCCGCGCGGCAGCATTCTAGGAGCGCCCTTATTAAGGAGCTGAACAGGTGCACCCCCGCTCGGCGCCCCTGGCCCACGCCGAAGCCGACGAGGGCGTGGATCGGCCCGACCAGCGGGCCCAGGCGAAGGCGAACGGATTCTTCGCCCACGGAGGCGGCGGCGGCAAGCCAGAAACGGCCGCGCACTCCGGCGAGCCTGAGCTGCACGAGGACCGCGTCCCGCCAAGCCAGGTCGAACCCGTGGAGCAGGTCCGCTTTCTCGATGATCGTGCGCCGCCCCTGCCGCAGGCGCACTTGCAGGGCGAGCAGGAGTCCGACGGCCATGAGGCCTGCGTCGAACCTCCCGCCGGCCTGCTCTTCCCCCGCAAAGCGTTCCAGGAGGGGGCGGGTGACCGCCAGCCACGCCGCATCCAGGTACCCCTCCAGGTCGTCGACGTAACTGATCGGCCTAAGGTTTACTACGTCTGAGACGACCAGTGGGCCTTTCTTCCGAATCGGCGCGACCTCTCTCACCCACGCTGAGGCCCCCAACCCGACCACCAGGCTGAGATTCAGCAGCGCCCATGTGGCCAAGCGGCCGCAACCTCCCGTGGCCTTGGCCGCGGCGCGCGGGAGGTGCAACGTCCGCCTCCCTGCCTTGGAATCACGGACCACCTGTTCCACGATCTCCAGGGAGAAGGGGTCGTCCTGCTCGTCCGCCGTCTCGCGGAGGGCCTCCGCCTGCGCTGCCCGAGCTGCGTCGCGCACGGCGGCGGAGAAGGCTGGCGAGCCGGGCCCTGCGTCTCCCCCCCGGCCCAAAACCGCCTGAGCCACCGCGTGGACCGTCTCTTCGGGCCCGAGCCGCGCGCCCGTTTCCGGGTCGCAGAGCGCCACCTGCAGGGCGGCGCGCGGCCGAAGGAGACTGGTCAGGAAGCTCTCGGCCTTTGCCTGGGACGTCGCCGCAAGCTCAAGGTAGCGATCGAGTGCCCGATCCCGCTCCGCGGCCCGCCGCTCATCGAGCTCATCTTCGAGTGCGAGGTGGTCGGCCTCCGGCGGCGGCAGACCCACCGCGATGGCCATTTCGCCGTCGCGCCGGTCAGCTGCTTCTTGGGCGCCCCAGCTAGCCTCCGGCGGCCGCCGCGCCGTTAGCACGAGGTCGCCATAGTGCCCTGCCAACGTGTACAGGGCCGATCGCCACCATACCGCGCGGTCTAGCATCGCCTGCCGCACGCCCTTCCGCGACCCCGTCGCCGTCCACGCCCGGATCGAGCTGTTTCGCATCGCCGCGCCCGCCCACCCAGTGAGAAAACGCAGGCATTCTGGGATCTGATCCAGGGCACGGTCCCAGTCGGCGTCGCGACCCCACCTGCTGCTCCCCACCTGTGGGGCTGGCGCTGCCGCCAAGTCCGTCGGGATGACGGCCAGGAGGCGCGCGTGGTCCCCGGGCACTCCTGGAGACCCGCACGGCGCCACCATAACCTGTGCGTACAAGTCGGGCGACGAAGCCACCACGTCGATGATAGTACCAGATCTGTGCGTCGCCACTCCGACGGGGTTGCGTAACACAACTCCAAGCCCTGAGCTGCGCGTCAGAAGGTCCAAGACCTCACGGTCTACTAGCGACTCCGCCCCCCTGTTGGCCAGCCCCAGGCGACTGAAATGCAGGTTGAAGTCCCCGGCCACCAATGCCCGCCAGCCCCGGTACCGCGGCAGCGCCTGCAATTGCAGGTATTCCGCGAGTCGGGATTGCCAGAACTGCCGGCGCACGTCTGCTCCATAGTGCGGCGGTGGGCCGTACACCCCTAGCAAGAGCGCGCTGCAACCACCCACGCCCGGCAGCTCGCACCAGATGGCGCGCGCATCGCCCACGCCGTCGATAGGCCCGACCGTCCCCCGCAGCGGCTCCGCGACAAGCACCGCCACGCTTTCTGGTCCGTCGCATCTTTCGCCATGGAACTGGAAGCCCGTCCACTCGGGCCAATGCAGCCCTGGCGCCACGCGCGGCTCGGATATGACCGCCACGACCGCGCGTTCCTCGTGGAGCCCAGCTGTGACCGCCGCGATTCTCCCGCTGTCGGTCTCCATGCCAGCCCCCATCCGGAATGCCCCGGCCACGTTCAGAGCAGCCACAATCCCCGTGACGACTGTGGACTCGGGGGGCGGGGGGGCCGGGCACTGCGATGCTGGCATCCCGCCCTCCCAGGGGCCAAACATCGCGTTAAGCGGGAGCCCCGCCGCCCGTTGGGCAGCCCGATCCTCGGCCCTCTTGAGGGCCTCCTGCACGGCAGCATCGAAAATACGGAAGCCCTCGAAACCCTCCGGAACGTCGCGGTCGCGCAGCCCGTGGCGCGGTCGCGAGTCCAGCAGTGCCCGGGCGTCCCGCCTCAGGCACAGCGCCGCCCATCGCCCTCGAGCGCCAGCATCTCCAGGAAGTGCCCCCCCTACGAGGCCCAAGAGTTCCTGTCGCGCCGCTGTCGCGGCCCTCGGGGACCCCCACTCCTGGAGGTCAGCGGTAGAAGGTGCAGCCATTGGCCCCGTAGCGCGCCGCTGGGCCCGTCCCGGGCGTTGGATTACGCCCCAGAGCCAAAATGGCTACGGACGAGTGGGCGCAGACCCCTGTGGCTTCAGACCGGGTGCGCCACACGCCCCCCTAAACAGAGTGTCCGGCGAAGGCCACTTAGAAAATCACGGTAGGGTGGGGTCCAAAGGCCGCGCCGATTCCGTGCCCCAGGCTCCGTGCGGGGGGCGCCCCTTCGGGGATGCGCGGGCTTCCCCCTGGACACGACCACACGTGCGCACGGGAGGCTCCCAAGGCGGCGCACCTGGGCGACGCGCCCCGCACGGGAAAAGATGCTCAGGCAAATTTCCAGGATTTGCCTGAGCATCTTTTTGGTCATTTTCAGGCTGGGGGCCTAGCTCCGTAGGTGATGCGAGGCCCGGCCCCTCCAGAGCTGAAAAAAGCTGAAGCAAGCCCCGGCCCCTCCACGCTGCCGACCCATCCCAAACGCCATCCCACCCCAGCCACGACCGGCTCCAAGGGGTCTGCGCCGAGGTCCAGGTCGGAGCCCGACCCCCGTCACCACACTCCAGAGACTGCCGCAACAGCGTCCCCCGCACAGAGCCGGTGCGGGGAGGGGTGCCCAACGCCGACCCAGGAACTCCGCACAGACCTCCAAGAGGGAATCGACCAGGAGGGAGAGAGGGAGGGAGGGCGGCAAGAAGCGCTTCATCTTCGCTCCAAAAGGGGTCCACCCGGAAAGAGAAGAGGCCCGAGGCGCACTCCGGCGGGCCAGGAGGCACTCCCCCGACCTCCCGAGCAGACACCCGCGCCCGGCTGCCACCGAGGCGGGCCCTCCCAGGCCTCCCGGGCAGTTTTCGCAATACCAAACGGGGGCACGCTTGGTACCTCAAAAACTGCCCGGGGAGCCCCCGCAGGGCCAAGACGCGCCCGGCGGCCACGGCGTCGGGCTCGGCAGCCCCCCCGGGCAGTTATCCCCGTACCAAACAGGAACCTGTTTGGTACCTCAAAAACTGCCCGGGGGCAGGCGGCAACCAGGGGCGTCCCTCCGAACCGGCGGCGGCGGAGCTCGGGGGCGAACCCCGACGGACCGCAGCCACTGCACGGCCGGGAAGGCGTCCGTTCACCGAAGCGCCGACGCAGACGACGACGACGACCACGACGACGACGACGACGACCACGACGACGACGACGACGACGAGAGCGGGAGCAGGAACGGCGCCAGCGCCAACGGCGACGACCACGGCGGCGGCGGCGGCGGCAAGGACAGCCAAAGCAACGGCGACAAGACAGCACAGCGGCAAAAGCGACGACGACGGCAGCGCAGACGGCGAAGGCGGCGGCAAGGAACCACTCCAGCCCATCCCACCCCAGCGAGGGCCAGGAAGGAGGGAGGGAGGAGGAGAGAGGAGGAGGAGGAGCGGCGGGAGGGGGGAAAAGTAACGAATTTCCCCTCCCCCCCCCCCTTCGACCCTGCTCGTCAGATCGTCGAGGCCCTGTGCTCCTGAGGACGTGCGCCCTCCATGGCAGGAAGCGCCGAAGACCTCCCCAACCTTTACCTCGTCGTGGGAATCTAAACGGTCGCCGGCTTGGCCGGTGACCTGCGAAGGCCTCCGAGGCCCTCAGGAAGGGCACCGATGACTGGCCCGCCGAAGGACATCACCGTCATGCTAAGCTTCACGCGTTGCACCGCACAACGTATCGCTCAACATGGCCCCTCGGAGTCGACCGGGGGAACACTGTCCAAGGGTGGGCGGCATCCCCCAGAAGCGTTTCCTGTGACCGTGGCCGAAGTTCAAACGAAACCAAGTCACTCAACAGGTCCCTTCAGGTCTCCCGGGGCATACATACGGTTTGGTCGGGCAATGCCTTGCAGAACCCCCGCGCACCAGGGGAAGAGGCAAGAATGCGCGGCCAACGGATGGGCTGGCATCCCCCAGAAGCGTGTCCACCCCCCGCACACAAGGGGAAGAGGCAAGAATGCGCGGCAAAAAGGAATTGCCATGCCTGGGTCGCGGGCTCTTTTGCCCCTGCCGTGCCCCAGTCCCCCGCTGGCTGGACAGGGCGGCGTCGTCCGAACGTCGGTCCCAAATCGGCGCTGGAAGTCGCACTCCCCGCAGCTGTCACTGTCCAACGGCGGCCCCGAATACGAGCTCGGACACTGTTCCCGGATTCCCAGCATGGGCCTGTGCCCAGTTCTCCACCCTGCCGCGGTCTCCACGGGGGCCCGGGGCGGGAGGTGGGGGGAAGAATGCGGCCGCGGGGCGACAGACGACGCAGGAAAGGGGGGAGCTTTCATCCGTATCTCTTATCCGAACACGGCGGGCGCTCCCTGCGCCTGCAGCTCCCCATGGCGTGCCGTGCTACGCCGTGGGCCGCTGCAGGAATGTGAGCATGCTGCCCCCTCCTGTGCCTGGCTGGCCGGTGACGCTCACTACCGGCCCCAGGCAAGAGACCCACGCCTGCGCGAACTCGACGAAGTTCTGTCTGATCCCTTTGGCCGTCACCACCTTCGTGGCCTCCCGTACCTGCACAGTCACTGTCGTGGCCCGGCGGTGCGTGTGCCTTGACGGGAAGTGCACGCGGAGGACCAGCAAATGATCGTCCCCGCCGCGTTCCGCGTAGTAGCAGCCGCTGCCCGGCTTCCTCCAGATGCCGCCGGCCCTCTCGACGAGCGGTTGGCACAGGATCTGCACGCCCCCGAACATGGACATCGCCTCTGCCAGCGCCTCGATCGAGTCCGCCGGGCGCGAAAACTCCACGGTGAGGAACGGGGGCAGCCCGGCCGCAGTCGCCTTCGCCGTCCCAGCGGCGGCGTTCAGGCGCGACAGGAAGGATTGCGCATGCAAGGTGGTCTGCTCCGCTGTCGGCGCTGCGACGGCGTCGTCCGCCCTCGCCGCTGTGCCCGGCGCCGCGGCTGCTGGTGCCGCGCCGCCGCGGCGCGCCAGCTTCCCCTCCACCGCTGCGACGGCCTGCTTAACCGCCTCGCAGGCCGCGTCCGGCGGGGCGCCCGCCTGCTCCGCCTCGGAGAGGGCCTGGCGCACGCGGTCCGCCAGTTCCGTCGTCAGGAGGTCGTCCTCCTCGGCTGAGCCGGCGAGCGCCGCGACGTCCTCCCCGGCCTCGGCCATCCGGGCGCCATCCCCGCCCGCGAAATGTTTCTGGTGCTCAGTCGGGACGTCGGCCTTCGGCGCCAGGGCGCCGAAGGTGAAGGCGCCCTTCGCGCAAGCCGCCGCCTGCCCGCCGAGTTGCCACGCGGCGAGGAAGGAGTTGCCCGCCGGCGAGCCCGAGCCACGGCCGCGTGCGCCCGCGGCGGCGAGCGCCAGCGCCTCGCGCGGCTTCCCCTGCTTCCCGGGCAGTTGGGCTCGGGGCGGCGGCGGCAGCAACGGGGGCGGTGCCGAGCCTGGTGCGGTGTGCCCGGGGCCTGGGGGGGCCACGGTCTTCGGCAGGGCCTTCTGCCCGCGTGGCAGCGGAGCGTGCTGGTTCGGCTGCTGCGTGTCGGCCTGCTTCTGTAGCAGCAGCTGCTGCTCCAGCAGCTGCTGCGGCGGTTGCCGCGGCTCTGGGCGCGCGGTCGACAGGGGGCTCGCTGCTGTCTGCGGCTGCGCCTGCTGATGGGCGAGGGCGCGAGCGGCGTCCCAGGGCGGCGGCATACTCGGGTGGTCGCCAAGTTTGCTGCCCGGGAGGCCCTGCAGTTGCGCCTGCGGGAGCCGCATCAGCGGTGAGAGCTGCTGCGGTGGAGGCTGCTGCTGCTCCTGCTGGCTGGGGGGCTCCAGCTGGGCGGCGTTCTGCTGCATCTGCTGGAGGAGGAGCTGTTGTTGGTGCGCCTCCTGCTTCTGCTGGTCTGGCTGGTGCGTGGGCGCCAAGTGGCCCCCTGCCTGCAGCGGCGGCAGCCCTCCTGGGGTCGGCGCGAGAGCAGCGGCGCCCGGGGTCGGCGCGAGAGCGGCGGCGCCCAGGTAGAGCGGCGGGAACGCCGGCGGGGGCTCGTGCTTCGTGTGCTCAGGTTGCTGCTGCGGTTGTTGTGGCTGTGGCGGCGCCGTCAGCTGTTGGCGCTCTGGCAGGGGCCCCCCGCGCCAAGGTGGCAGTGTCGCCGTGGCAGGCGCGGCCCCTGTCGCCGCCAGGGCCCCCTGGCTCTGGCGCACGTGCTGCCACCACGCAAGCTGCTGGAGGCACTGGTCTTCGGTGAGGCTCCCCGGGAAAGGGGGTGCTTGCGGGGCCACGTCCAAATGGGAGGCGGCCACCTTCTGCTCGGTGGCGGCGCCGCCCTTCGCCAGCTGGGCCCAGCCTTGGTCGCACGCGCCGCACGCTGCCAAGTCTAGCCCGCATGCGCGGAGGGGGCCGAAGGCGGCCTCCACGGTCTCCTCCCCAGGGGCCTCGCTGAGGAGTCGCCCCTCGGGCAGGATGGCGTCGACCCGCGTGAGCCCGGCGCCCAGCCTGCCCGCGCGCCACTCGGCCGCCAGCCGGTCGCGCACCTCCGCGAGCGAAGTGGCGGGCGCCGCCGCGACACGCCAGCGCTCCGCCCCGCCGAGGCTCAGGAAGCGCACCGAGGCGCCGTCGACGAAGGCCGCCTGCAAGAGGAGCGCGCCCTGCGGCGGCGCAGGCTGCTGGGGCGCCCTGCCTGGGATGCCCTCGGACTTCGGCCGGGGGGCTCCCGAACCAAGGGTGCCTTCGCGTCCGTAGACTTCGCTGGCCAAGTAAAGGCTGCGCGGCGCCCCGACCTCCTCGACGTCCCAGCCTGACCTCCGGCTTCCCGACCTCAGGTGCCGGGCGCCCCTGTGCCGCTCCGCCGCAGGGTCGCGGCCCCCCCGGCTGTGGCGGCGGGTGCGCGGGCGGCTGCGCGACCTGGAGCGCGAACGGGACCGCTCACGAGCACCGCGACCTGCCATCTCGCCGCCTGCGCGTGGGAAGTGCACTGCCCTCAATACGACCCCCCTTAGAGCCTGGAAGGCAGCGGCGGGAAGGTGGGGAGGAGGAGGGGGGGAGGAGGGCATCCACGGAGGAGGGAAGAGGGAGGTAGGCGGGTGTGCACGCGTACCCCGCGGGGCGTGGTAGTCGGAGGAAGGAGGGAAGAAGGGAGGAGGCGGCAAGACAGGCAGAGGTGCGGCCGTACCCCGCAGGGCGTGGCCGTCGGAGGGGGGGAGGGGAGAGGACGGTGGGGGAAAAGTGTGAAGGGAGGGGGCAGGCTGAGGTGCAGCTGTACCCCGCAGGGCGTGGCTGTCGGAGGAAGGGGGCGAGGGGGCAGGGGAGGAGGGATGAGGTGCAGCCGTACCCCTCAGGGCGTGGCTGTCGGAGGGAGGAGGGAGGAGGAAGGAGGAGGTGCAGCCGTACCCCTCAGGGCGTGACTGTCGGAGGTGCAGCCGTACCCCTCAGGGCGTGACTGTCGGAGGTGCAGCCGTACCCCTCAGGGCGTGACTGTCGGAGGAGGAGGAGGAGGAGGAGGAGGAGGAGGAGGAGGAGGAGGAGGAGGAGGAGGAGGAGGAGGAGGAGAGGGAGGAGGAGGAGGAGGAGGAGGAGGAGAGAGGAGAGAGGAGGAGGAGGAGGAGGAGGAGGAGGAGGGGAGGAGGAGGAGGAGGAGGAGGAGGAGCAAGGGGAGGAGGAGGAGGAGCAGCAAGGGAGGAGGGCGAGGGGAGGAAGACGAGGAGGCGGATGAGGAGGAAAAGGAGGCGGATGCGGAGCGGAGGAGGAGGAGGTGGAGGCGCATGCGGAGGAGGAGGAGGAGGACGAGGCGGAGGCGGAGGCGGAGCGGAGGGGTAGGCGCAGGCGCAGGCGGAGGGGGGGAGGATGAGGAGGAGGAGGAGGAGGAGGAGGAGGAGGAGGAGGAGGAGGAGGAGGAGGAGGAGAGTAGGAGGAGGAGGAGGAGGAGAGGAGAGAGGAGGATGCGGAGGCGGAGGCGCAGGCGCAGGCGCTGGCGGAGGCGGAGGCGGAGGAGGAGAAGGCGGAGGAGGAGGAGGAGGCGGAGGCGGAATCGGAGGAGGATGAGTAGGAGGAGGAGGAGGAGGAATAGCAAGGGGAGGAGGATGATGAGGAGGAGGAGGAGAAGGAGGGGGAGGAGGAGGATGATGAGGAGGAGGATGAGGAGGAGGAGGAGGAGGAAGAGGAGGAGGAGGAATTGGATGAGGAGGAGGATGAGTTGGAGGAGGAGGAAGAGGAGGAGGAATATACCGTATACGTAGGCATATACGTATACGTAAACGCATACATATAAGTATACTTATACGTAGATCTAGACGTATTTGGATACGCAGAGGTTGACTTATGGATACATATAGACGTATTCGGCTACTACAAAGGTGACTCATTTTTTATACAACTAAGCATATTATTACGACTCATAATTTAGAATTAGTGCTACAACCAAGAAGAAGACGACTAACTCTTACTACGGCTAATAATCACGCAGCAGCATAAGCATACTACGAACAACATTATTAGGAACGCTACTACGACGAATCTTATGAATGATACCAATGATGACACTTCTACGAATACTGTCATTGCTAAGAATACGAAGATCAACCTAGCAAAAACACTATTGTTCAATTTTTTAATGAGAATATTTGTACTAAGAATATTCATGCACATAACAAAAGTAATACTAATACTCATATTGAGAAGACTACTCATCATGATACTACTACTAATAAGAGTACGAAGCACACTAAAAGTAATACTGGTATCAAGACTATTCGTAATAGTAGTATTATTAATGATAAGAACAGTAGCAGTAATACGAGTACACATGGTAACAATAATACTTGCTCATAATAAGAAGAAGTGGAGGAGGAGGAAGAGGAGAAGGAGGAGGAGGAGGAGGAGGAGGAGTTGGAGGAGGAGGAGGGGGATGGGCAGGGGGAGGGGGAGGAGGAGGAGGAGGGGAGGAGGAGGAGGAGGAGGAGGAGGAGGAGGAGGGAGGAGGGGAGGGGGAGAGGAGGAGGAGGAGGAGGAGGAGCAGGAGGCGGAGGAGGAGGAAGAGGAGGCCAACGACCACGGCGGCGGCGACGCCAGCGGTGGCGATAACCCAAGCGACGACGACGACGACCAAGATATTTCAGACTTCGCCCCACACGGGCGCAGCATCATACTCTAGTTTTCCGGCTTTTCGCAGTTGTCGTTCCCTTCCCCCCGCTCGCGTTCGCACCGCTGCTCGCCGCCTGTGCCTGCCGTGAATCGTACTCCACTGCTTTGATGCTATTTTTCTGCTGACTCAGCAATGGCCTTACGACGCAATGGCCAATCCGCTAATGTCTGCGCAGCTCAAGGACTGGAGAGCAGCAAGGATACAGGTCTCTGGATGTTGTTTCGCTACTTTTGGTCCTCCAGGTGTCTACGGCCCTCTAGATATCTTTGGAGACCTTTGGGGATCTCCGGGGACGTCCTCCTTGTCCTCGCCAACCGCAATCATTCCCGAACCATGGGGCAGGACAGCAGCTATCTAGAGGGTGCCCGGGACAGGCAGGGCTTGGGGTAAGACAGGCCACCACGTCGTCTTCTGGCTTCCTAGGCCATCGTCGCTGGTAACGTTCTTTCGAGGCTGTTGCGGTGGTAGAGCCGGGTGCGCTGGTCGTACGGCGCCACGATGGATGACGTTGGCGACCTTTGTTGGGCGGTGCCCGCAATAGTGCACCACGTGCGATTGCGACTGAAAGGTAAGGACATATCATCTGCTGAAGCAACATCTTGTCCTGAAGCGGTGTGCACCAGCCCAGGAAGAACCAGCGCACTGATGGTGCTGCCGCTGCTGCTGCTGCTCTGCCTTCTCCCCCCCACTGTCGGGCCTTCGTACTCCCTCCAAGTGCCGTGGAGAGAACCCTCGAGGCCCCCGCCGACCCCCGCCAACCGCAGGGGCTGCTGCAGCGTGTCGCGCAGGACCTCAGCAGTGAGACGAAGACACGGGATTTGACGCCCGTGTACATGTCCAGGACGTTGACCGCAGCCGCGGCAACGGGAGTGGGAGTTCGGGCCAGGAAGGCGGGGGGAATGACCCAGACATCCGACGTCGTGATTTTTTCACCACGTCGACCCCCAGAGGTCTGGACCCCTTCTTGGGGGCCAGTTTTTCATCCTGAGTCGTTTTTTTGCACGGTCCCGAGGCACAATGATGGCCCCTGGACTCTTTGGTTCATTTTCCCCGGGGCTAGTCTTTCGTCCTGGGTGGGAAGTGTTTGACGGGCCCAGGGCTTCGAAACAGCTTCCCGACGAGAAACGCAACGGCGGAAAGCCGCCATCGCGACCCTTCTCGAGTCGCCAGAGGCCTGGGGAGGATGCGCTGCAATGAAGTTGGTCGGAGGGTTGTCGTGAAGACGAGCCCTGGAGAGCACGACGTGGCGCCAGTCCCTCCCTTCTCCCTCCTCCCTCCTGCTCCTCCTCCTCCTCCTCTTCTCCCTTCCCCCTCCTCCACCTGCTGCTGCTTCTCCTCCTCCTCCTCCTCCTCCTCCTCCTCTCCTCCCCCTCCTCCCCTTCCTGCTCCCCCTCCTCTTCCTCCTCCTCCTCCTGCCTCTTCTCCTCCTCCCCCTCCCTTTCCTCCTCCTACTCCTCCTCCTCGTCCTCCTCCTCCTGCTTCTCTCCTCCCCATCCTCCCCCTCCTGCTGCTCTCCCTCCTCTCACCGCGGACGCGGCCGCGCGTCCTGGGCGAGTTATTTTCACACTTCTTGCGCCTGATGCCGATGTGCCATCAGGGCCCCGCTCTGCTGAGGACTTGCCCCCGGAGGGGCCCTCGGATGGGGCTAGGACGAGGATCAATCCGTTCTAGAGCGTTCTGGAACGCTCTCAGAGCGTTCCCGAACGCTCTGGGAAGGCTGCGACGCCCGATACATCCTGCAGAGCCGCCGTGTTTCAGAGATCCATGATTTATCCTCACCTCATTTTGTCCTCGTCCTGGCTTCGTCTTAGGCCCGACCCAGGATCGCGGTGGGTGTAAAGCCGGCGCCACCTGCGAGCTTGAGTAGGACGATGGGCCGAGCGCGATCGCGAGGGCGCGTTTCCCCGCCTCCCCCGCCTCGCGCGATCGCCAAGACCCTCCGACGTGGGCCTCCAGATGCCAAGCATGGCAAACACATTTCCGTCATGTGTCGCCCCACGCTCGTCTTGTGTTGCGTTCTGACCAGAATTCCGACGCGGATCCAGCCGTGGGGATTATGAGTCCCCCTAGAGGCCCATAAAGGGCTCCCAGAGGCCGAAGATCTTGAGGCCTTCCATCGTGATGTTTGCTCTCCGCGAGGAGGTCAAGAGCTTGTCTTCTATCTTCTGGCGCGTAACAGTCGTCACTCGGGCCAACCCTCCCTCTCCCCCTGGGTAGCGACAACGATGACGGTAACGGCAGCAGGCCTGGGCCCCCCCAAATATTTGTGCTCGCGCGCATAATGCTGGGGCGACCACAGCGTGCCCCCGCCCCGACGTGTCCGACCCCGCCCAAGTGTTACCTTGACCCCGGGCCAACCCCCCTGTGCTCCTCCCGTGT
>CAUYUJ010000830.1:37500-70000 GCA_963575745.1 Prorocentrum cordatum
TGACGATGCTGTTGCACTGCTGCTGCTGCTGTTGCTGCTGCTGCTGCTGCTGATGATGATGATGATGATAATGATGATTATGGTGATGATGACGCTGGTGACGGTGACGATGATGCTGCTGATGATGATGATGATGTTGATGCTGGTGTAGATGTTGATGACGATGATGATGATGATGATGATGATGATGACGGTGACGGTGGCGGTGACGATTCTGATGATGCTGTGGATGACGATGATGCTGATAATGTTAAGGTTGATGATGCTGATCATGCTGATGATCATCATGGTCATCATGGAGATGACGAAAAGGACGACGAAGCTGATGCTGCTGATGATGATTTACATCGTGATGCTGATGATGATGATGATGATGATCATGATGATGCTGCTGATGATGATGATGATGATGATGGCTATGATGACGATGGTGCTGATGATGCTGATTCTGATGCTGACGATGCTGTTGCTGATGCTGCTGATGATGATGCTGATGATGCTGATGATGCCGATGATGATGCTGATGCTTTATGATGCTGACGATGCTGGTTATGGTTATGATGATGATGCGGATGATGACGACGCTGATGCTTCTGCTGCTGATGATGATGATGCTGATGATGCTGATACTGATAATTTTACGGATGATGACGCTGACGACGGTTACGGTGACGATGCTGTCGCGCTTCTGATGATGCTGATTTTGGTGGTGATGGTGCTGGTGACGGTGACGATGATGCTGATGATGATGATGTTGATGCTGATGCTGATGCTGATGACGATGATGATGATGATGGTGATGATGATGATGATGATGATGATGATGATGATGATGATGATGCTGATGGTGCTGATGCTGATGATAAGGATGATCATGAAGACGACTGAAAAGACGACGAATCTGATGCTGCTGATGATGATGATGATGAACATCGTGATGCTGATGCTGATGATGATTATGCTGACCATGATGACGGTGGTGCTGATGATGCTGATTCTGATGCTGACGATGCTGACGCTGATACTGATGCTGCTGATGATGAGGATGCTGATGATGCTGATGATCATGCTGTTGCTGATGATGAGGAGGAGGATGAGTGGCGATGATTATGATACTGCTGATGCTATTGACGATGACGGTTGCGGTGACGATGCTGTTGCTGCGGCTGGTGATGATGATGATGTTGATGATGATGATGATGACGATGATGATGATGATGATGATGATGATGACGATGATGATGATGATGCTGATGGTGCTGATGCTGATGATAAGGATGATGACGGTGACGGTGGCGGTGACGATTCTGATGATGTTGTTGATGACGATGATGCTGATGCTGTTAAGGTTGATGATGATGATGATGATTATGCTGATGATCATCATGGTGACCATCATGATGATCATGCAGACGACTGAAAAGACGACGCATCTGATGCTGCTGATGATGATGATGAACATCGTGATGCTGACGCTGATGATGATTATGCTGACCATGATGACGGTGGTGCTGATGATGCTGATTCTGATGCTGACGATGCTGACGCTGATACTGATGCTGCTGATGATGAGGATGCTGATGATGCTGATGATGATGCTGTTGTTGATGATGAGGAGGAGGATGAATGGCGATGATTCTGATGCTGCTGATGCTATTGACGATGACGGTTACGGTGACGATGTTGTTGCTGCGGCTGGTGATGATGATGCTGATGATGATGATGATGATGCTGATGATGATGACGATGATGATGCTGATGATGATGATTACGGCGGGAGGCGGGAGGCGGGAGGAGGGAGGAGGGAGGAGAGAGGAGGGAGGAGGAGGAGAGGAGGGAGGAGGGGAGGAGGAGGAGGGAGGAGGGGGGAGGGGGGAGGGGGGGGGAGGAGGAGGAGGAGGAGGAGGAGGAGGAGGAGGGAGGAGGAGGAGGAGGGAGGAGGAGGAGGAGGAGGAGGAGGAGGAGGGGGAGGAGGAGTAGGAGGAGGAGAGGAGGAGGAGGAGGAGGAGGAGGAGGAGGAGGAGGAGGAGGAGGAGGAGGAGGAGGAGGAGGAGGAGGAGGAGGCGGAGGAGGCGGATGAGGCGGACGAGACGGATAAGGCGGAGGAGGCGGAGGAGGCGGAGGAGGAGGGAGAGGATGATGATGAGGAGGAGGAGGCGGAGGAGGAGGCGGAGGATGAGGAGGAGGAGGAGGGGGAGCAGGGGGAGGAGGAGGAGGAGGAGGGAGGAGGAGGAGGAGGAGGAGGAGGAGGAGGAGGAGGGAGGAGGCGGAGGAGGGAGGGGGGAGGGAGGGAGGGAGGGAGAGATGGAGGGAGGGATGGAGGGATGGACGGAGGGATGGAGGGCGGGATGGGGGGAGGATGATGATGATGATGAGGAGGAAGCAGAGGAGGAGGAGGAGGCTGAGGAGGAGGATACTGAGGAGGCGGAGTCGGATGAGGCGCAGGAGGCGGATGAGGCGGAGGAGGCGGAGGCGGAGGATAATGAGGAGGAGGAGGCGGAGGATGACGAGGATGAGGAGGAGGAGCAGCTGGAGGAGGAGGAGGAGGAGGAGGGATGAGGAGAGGGATGGATGAATGGATGGATGGCTGGAGGGAGGGAGAGAGGGACGAGGAGGATGATGAGGGTGACACTGATACGAAGACTGAGAAGAATACGCCGACGCCGAATATTATGAAGATAAGACTGATCATATTACTAGAACAATAATATGATGAACATGCGACTCATAGTAATACTACTAATGCGAAGACTACTACGAATAATCAGGAATCTCACGACTATGAATGATAGTGCGAGAAACAAGAATACTGCGAACAGTGATAATGCTACCACTAATGCTAAGACTAATAAAACGACGAATACTGTTACTACTAATAGCACTCATACTACGACTACTAACGCTATGACGACCAATGGGAAGCCGACCAATACTGCTACGAATAATACTGCTACTAACGTCAACGGTAATACTGATGCTAATACCAATATTCGAACTACTACCACGACCACTGCTACTAATACTACTGCTACTATTAATACTAGTAATACTAGTAATACTGCGGCTAGTATTAAGAATACTACTAATGCTCAAAATGATAACCACCATCACAATAATAGCACGACGACGAATCTGAGGATGAGGTTGAGGAGGAGGATGAAGAGGAGGACGATGAGGGGGTCGATGAAGATGATGAGGATGCTGATGATGCTGATGATGATGATGATGCTGATGCTGATGATGATGATGATATGATGATGCTGCTGATGATGATGATGATGATGATGATGTGATGATGATGATCCTGATGATGATGATGCTGATGATGCTGATGATGATGATGATGCTGCTGATGCTGATGCTGATGATGATGATGATGATGATGCTGATGATAATTATGACGATGATGATGCTGATGCTGATGATGATGATGCTGATGATGATGATGCTGATGATGAGGATGCTGAGGATGATGATGATGATGATGATGATGATGATGCTGATGCTGATGATGATGATGATGATGATGATGATGATGCTTAGGATTATGATGATGATGCTGATGATGCTGATGATGATGATGCTGATGATGATGATGATGATGATGATGATGATGATGATGATGATGATGATGTGATGATGATGATGATGATGATTGATGATGATTGATGATGTGATGATGATGCTGATGATGATGACGATGATGATGCTGATGATGATGATGATGATGAGATGATGATGATGATGATGATGATGATGATGATGATGATGCTGAGGATGAGGATGAGGATGAGGATGAGGAGGAGGAGGAGGAGGAGGAGGAGGAGGAGGAGGAGGAGGAGGGGGAGGAGGGAGGAGGAGGAATGAAGAGGAGGAGGGTGATGGGGTTGGGGGGAGCCCTCCCATGGACTGCATTTCTTGGAGCACCCTGGATGTGCTGCTGCACTAATACTTCCCCTGGCCTCGCGGACCCCCAGGGCTCGTTCCTGTTCGTATCCTGCCCCGTCTGCGAGGAGGAAGGGGATGAGGAGGAGGATGATGATGAAGATGAGGAGGAGGAGGAGGAGGAGGAGGAGGATGGGGAGGGAGAGGAGGGGAGGCGGGGCAGGATGAGAAGGAACGACGGTAGTGAGGATGAGGAGGAACCGAGGCGGATGAAGAGGAGAAGGAGGAGGAGGATGACGAGGAGTAGGAGGAGGATGATGAGGCGGAGGCGGAGGCGGAGGAGGAGGCGGCGGCGGAGGAGGATGAGGAGGAGAAGGAGTTGGAGGCGGGGGTGGAGGCGGAGGCGGATGAGGAGGAGGAGGACGAGGAGGAGGACGAGGAAAGGTTGGAGGAGGAGGGGGACGCGGAGGCGGAGGCGGATGCGGAGGCGGAGGAGGAGGCGGCGGCGGAGGCGGAGGAGGAGGAGGAGCAGGAGGAGAAATCGCAGTATTATTATTTCTAGCAGTTTCATTGCGACTACGTCTACGACTATCACTACTACTACTACTACTAATTCTTCTACTCCTTCTACTACTACTACGACTACTACTGCTACCACTACTACCACTACTACTACTACTACTACTACTACTACTACTACTACTACTACTACTACTACTACTACTGCTACTACTGCTGCAGCTACAACTGCTACTACTACTGCTAATACTACTATTACTACTGCTACTACTACTACTATTACTACTGCTACTACTACTACTACTACTACCACTACTACGGCTACTACTATTACTACTGCTACTACCACCACCATACTACTACTACTACTACTACTACTACTACTACTACTGCTACTACTACTACTACTACTAATGCTGTTATTGCTACTGCGGCGGCTACGTCTACGACTACGACTACGGCTACGACACTAATACTGACACTGCTAATAACACTAATGCTAACACACATAGTATGAACGACTACTGGTAACAAGACAAGTCATCGGACCAAGAAGACGACGGCGTACACACACATACGACCAATACGAACCCTAAGGGCAGCACTACAATACATCTATTAACGCGCAGGGCACGACTCTTAGTAATGATACGACTAACAAGAAGGCTACCAATAGCAAAACTACGAACACTATAAATAAGACGTTGTACAATCATATGAATAACTCGAATGACTCGAAGGCGAAACCACAACAATTCGACGACAAACAACACGCATGCTAATAAGAGGGTGAGGAGGAGGATGAGGAGGATGATCAAGAGGACGAGGAGGCGGAGGAGGATCAGCATGGGGAGGATGAGGATGATCAGACTGATGTGCGATGAAGGTGGGGTGACAGGGCATGGGGGATGGGATGGGTATGGGGAACGGGGTGGGGAGGGAGGGGGAGGGAGGGGGAGGGGGAGGGGTGGGAGGGGACGGGGGATGGGGAAGGATGCTGCTGCTGATGATGATGCTGGTAGTGATGATTATGCTGCTGCCGCTGATGATGATGATGCTGATGCGGATGATACTGATAATGCTGATGCTGCTGATGTGATGATGATGATGTTGATGCTGACGATGCTGATGATGACGATGCTGACGACGATGCTGATGCTGATGATGATGGTATGGTGATTCTGCCGCTGCTGTTGATGATGATGATGAGGTTGATGATTGTGATGCTGATGCTGCTGATGCTGCGGATGATGATGAGGACGCGGATGCTGATGCTGCTGATGATGACGATGATGGCGATGCAGATGGTTATAATGATTATGCTGCTGATGATGAACATGCTGATGCGGATGCTGGTACTGACGATGAGGTTGATGTTGCTGCTGATGCTGCTGCTGCTTCTGTTGATGATGCTGCTGACGATGCTGATCATGATGGTGTACACGCTAATTCGCATGATGTTGACGACGACGATGACGATGCCGACGACGCTGATGATGTTGACGATGATGATGATGCTGATGTTGATGATGCTGCTGACGATGATGACGATGATGGCGACGATGCAGACGATGCTGATGGTAATGACGATGATGGTGGTGATGCTGATGCTGATGACGGCGCTGGTGATGATGATGATGATGATGAGGATGATGATGATGATGATCATGATCATGATTGCGATGATGCTGATGCTGCTGATGGTGATGCGGATTTTGATGATGCTGATGGTGATGTGATGATGATGCTGATGCTGATGATGCTGATGATGCTGTTGATTATAATGCTGATGACGATGACTATGACGATGATGATGGTGACGTCGATGCTGATGCTGATGCTGATGCTGCTAATGATGCTGATGCTGGTGGTGATGCTGATGATGATGATACTGATGCCGATGATGATGATGATGATGATGATGATGATGCTGATGATGATGATGGTGGTGGTGGTGGTGGTGGTGATGGTGATGGTGATGGTGATGATGATGATGATGATGATGATGATGATGATGGCGGTGGTGGTGGTGGTGATGATGACGATGATGATGACGTCGATGCTGATGCTGATGCGGCTGATGATGCTGATGATGGTGGTGGTGATGATGATTGTCAATCTGATGCTGATGCGGATGCTGATGATGCTGCTGCTGATGATGCTGATGACGATGAGGATGAGGATGAGTATGATGATGATGATGATGATGAGGATGCCGATGCCGAATATGATGATGATGATGATGATGATGATGATGATGATGATGATGATGATGATGATGATGCTGCTGATGCTGATGATGTTGATGATGATGATGATGGTGGTGGTGGTGGTGATGCTGATGATGATGGTGGTGGTGGTGGTGCTGATGATGAGGAGGAGGATGCTGCTGCTGATGATGATGATGATGATGATGGTGGTGGTGGTGGTGGTGGTGGTGATGATGCTGATGATGATGAGTATGGCGATGCTGATGCTGATGGTGATGGCGATAGTGATCATGAGGATGGTGATTATGGTTATGATTACGATTGTGGATGCGGTGGTGGTGGTGATGGTCATGATGCCTATGATGGTTCTTATTTGGAGGAGGAGGAGGAGGAGGAGGCGCAGTTGGAGGAAGGAGGAGGGGCACACCCTGCCCCACCTGTCAAATGATCAGGCAGCCTTCTGATCTGGATGATGATGAGGAGGATGCCGCAGTGCTTCCAGATAGCCCAGCCAAGATGCCAGCAGCTGCGTAGGGAGGAGCTGAGCCGCTGGCCAGCAACATCCCCGAGTAAATTAAGTTTTCGAGCAGGAGGAGGAGGAGGAGGAGGAGGAGGAGGAGGAGGATTGATGAGGGAGGAGGACTACCATGCGTGCTCTTAGCTTAGCGGGCACCTAAACCTATCTTTCGGGTTGAGGCGATCATCGGCGAAGTACTGGAGACCGTGCGGCAGGTCGCTGAAAATCCGTGCTGCTAGAAGCGACCAGTTGTCAGACAACGGGCAGTAAAGTAAAGGCGACGGCCGAAACCTAAGGAGGAGGAACAGGAAGGAGGATGATGATGATGAGGAGGAGGAGGAGGAGGAATGAGAAGGATGAGAAAACCTGAGCCAATGGCCGTGGCGGATGAGGAAGGCGGAGGAGCAAGAGGAGGACCAGGAGGAGGAGGAGGAGAAAGGGAGGAGGAGGAACAAAAGGAGGAGGAGGAGGCGGAGGAATATGATTATGATGATGATGATGATGCTGATGATGACGATGATGATGATGATGATGATGATGCTGCTGCTGCTGCTGATGATGATGATGATGATGATGATGATGAGGAGGAGGAGGAGGAGGATGAGGAGGAGGAGGAAAAGGAGCAGCCTGAGGAGGAGGATGAGGAGGAGGTCGAGGAGGAGGAGAAGCAGGAGCGATCAGACCTTGAGCGCCGAGGTGTGGGGAGTTCGCGCGGCTGGCCCAGGCGCTGCCCGAGGAGAGGGGCATGCTGGAGCAGGCGGGCCGGCGGGGGGAGGAGGAGGAGGAGGAGGAGGAGGAGGAGGAGCACAGCACACCCAGGATGCGTCAACGATGCTGCAACACGCCTTCCCGTCCCAGGTCCCCTCCTCATAAATCCCTGCAGGCCTTCCTCTTCACTACAAGAAGCGTCCCCTTGAAAGACCAGCACCTGGTGGGCCTGCCATTGAGACGAGAGCCCCGTTTTGAAAAGCTTTGCACACTTCCAACGAGCAGTAAGACATACGAAAATAGTATGACGATTCAGTTTAACGGGGTGTTCAGTGAGACGCCTGTTTTGAAAAGGGATCGCTCCCATCTTTGTACCCGTTGCGCAAGCTTGCACTTCTGGTCACAAACCGCGGCGTGAGACTACTGGAAAGGCGCACACATGCACATCTTGCCTAGGCCCTGGGTTTCCCCTCGTTCTCCCTCTGGGCTTCTCCCCGTCCTCCCTCCTCGTCCCCCTCGTCCTCCCTCCTCGTCCGCCCTCCTCGTCCTCTTGCTGAACATCACGCAGGTACCGAGGGCTGGGAGCTGAAGCCCCGAACATTGAGCTTCGTGAAACCAGACATTTTCCCAAATGCCTGCTGCACAAGATCAATCGCACTGGTGAGGTCCCTCTGAATCGGAACCAATCCAATGAAGTTGCTATCGCATGGAAACGCATCACATATGTTCTAGGTTCCTTTTGGGAAGTATTTATATCATGTGCATGCGTCCTACTCAGCGTAATCACGAAGCTAAGTTCTCGCACGGATGTGTAGCATTAAGACAAGAGCCCCCCATGATGGCCCAGCAGTCGCTTGGATGGAGACTGCGCCGACTTGGACTACAGCATATTCGTGATCACAAAGACGTAACGAACGCCTTCGGCAGCACTTCATTTGTTTCGCTTACTGCTAGCAACGTTACTGTCATGAAAGATACTGAACGCAGATTTGGTCAACATCGTTTTCAACACTCAGCTGTGTGTTTTTGTGGGCCTGAAGGCGTTCTTGTAGCCAAACCTAACGTCGGCGCTCTGCAAGGAAACCCATGGTCAATCAACTTTTTTTACACTTTGCACACACACACATATGTATATATATATATATATATAGATGGGAACTGTATTTGAAGACGCGTCGATGACGCAGCAAAGGTTCTTGTATCGAATGGAGAGGGAGATGATGTTGACATTGAAGTATGCCGCACGTCAATCGAGTACGAGACCATCCTCACCAGCATAATTCAGCGGTGCAACTACTTGATCAATCCGTCTAAGAACGAGACGGTGGCGGCAGTTTCTGGACAGACTTCGCAATTGCTTCGCAAACGGTTCCAGTGGCTGGCCGAGTACAAGATCGTGCTAAATATTTGGGAGGCATCATGCGTGCAGACGCCGCGTTCCAGAACGAGCTGGCGTGCCGCCTGGACGCGATCGACGCTGCATTTGCGGCCATGGGCCGCTACTGGTAACGAGATCGCATACCGTACAGAGAAAAACGAACAAGTCTTCCTCAGTCGCCTTCTGGACTTAGCGTTGTTTGGTTTAGAGGCGTTTGCCCCGACTACGACCGTGCTCGAGAAGACGCACATCCGAATCGTATTGTACGCCAGGGGAGCCATGAAGAAGGAGGCCGCAAACTTTAGTGGAACACATATGGTTTCTATATCTAACGATGCAGTTGTGAACTATTGGCAAATCGCACCAATAGAAATAGGATGTGATGCCCGTCGCATTGAATGGTGCCAACCATGGGTACGTGAGGCAAACACGTAACAGAGTGGGGAACTATTCTTGGGATCCTGAAGGTGGAACAAGAGTTTGGGATCATCATTTTGAACGAAGATGGCCAGCTACCTAAAGGTGCTTGTCCCTGGGCGCGTAGGTTTGTAAACGATATAGCCTCTGTTCGGAATCTTGGAGATACTGAAAACGGAATGGTCGAATCTATTAACAATGCATCATTTCGCCTCTTCACACCCCCCGAGCTTATTGATTGGTTCGCCCGACTGGAGCCCCAGATCTTCAGAGCGCGATGGCTTGGATTATGTATCCCCCCCCGCCTGGATGGTCGCCCATGTCTGAAGCCCAACGTGAGTCACGAACGTCCCCAACGCTTGCTGAGTTTCAATGTGCTGTCCGCGGGTGTCCCAGAGCCTTCCACAATCATCAAGGCCATCTTTCGATCCTGGGGCTGGCCATTTGCACCAACCAGTGCTTTGTTTGCGACAACGTCTCCGAGTCCAGGAATTCGGCCTGCAAGCATGTTGTCCAGAGCTTTAAGACAGGAGTTTGTGTGTATTCCAGAAGTTCGGCATTTCTGCCCAGCACGATATCGACTCTTGAGCGTCCGTTATGTGAGGCTCAAGAAGCTACCGTCTCAGATTCGTCACGGCATATTCGTTCTCATGTTGCGCTACTCCCTGTCGTGGACGACGGCAATGGCGGCTTTGGAGGCGCCAGACTAGTTCATGGAGCCCAAGGGGAGGCGCAAGGCACAGGCAGATTCGCCAGCGGGTTCAGACACCAAGCTAGCCAAACTTCGAGAAGAGGTACTTCGAGACAAAGAAGGAGCTGGAGGAGTGCTCGCAGCGCTCATCGCCATCCTGTGCCGCTTCGCGCTGCAGAACAGTCGAGGGCTGGCGGGTCTTATCGGCGCCAGTTGCACCTGCTACTTGGTCCCGCCCGAGGCGGGCATGGTGGCAATTATCCAAATAGCGGGCCAGGACTACAACGCGCAGTGCGAGGAAACATGGAAAGATCATTGTCTTTTGGCCCGCCGTGGGCGCACATATTTCTGGCTCTTCTCTATTACTTGGCCAAGAAGGGGAACGACCTGCCGAGCGAGTGTGCAAAGACCTTCACGGTCTACTGGAGCGCGGTAGTTCAGATGAGCCAGGATGCAGCGCTGCGCGTGATTCAGGATCACGTTCGGTTTCTTCGTCGTTGGGGCTGCTACTTGGACAAAAAGCAGCATCAAGAGCCGCAGATGCACAGTTTCCAGTTCATGGTGGCGCCAGCGCAGCAGACGATCAACATCAAGGGCGAAACGGGCCAGGACCAGATCAGTCTTCACCAGGCGCTCTGCCAAGCCGTCGAGCACCAGAAAGGCACGTTCAAACCAGGGTCGGCGCCGAGGGGAGCCATGGAGAGGGACGCGGAGAAACTGCTGGCGCGCATTGGGCTTTCTCGCGAGGACATCCAGAAGCAGGTCAACAAGAAGGGCGGCAAGGGCGTGAAGGACCCAGGGCAAGGCTGACCGTTATAGCAGGATCCGAGAGAATGCGCGACATGCTCTTGAATGGAATTCTGAGTGAGGTCTCCGTGAATACCCTTCAGTCTAGATCTTCCAAACCAATTCTCGAATACAGTGCTGGCGCTCGGAGCTTCTGGATGTTTCATAAGCCTGGAGTCCCTGTGGATTTTATTTTCAGTATGACTACCCTAATTCAGAGGGCATCTGGAATCCGCCGAAGGCCAGGAGACTTCCCGCTCTCTTCTGTTGAATCCCCTACCCTTCCCCTTTCTTGACCCTCCCTCCCCCTCCTGATGAGGCAGCGCCAGGCAGCCAATGAATCAGGTGAGTTATTGAATGCATTGCGACCTTGACTTGCAAATTAATTCAGCTCTAAGGGGAGAGGTGCCTCTGGAGGGCCATGTAGGGGCCACTGTTCCCCAGGTGTGCTCCCTCCCTAGGCCTAAGGACTCCCCCGCAGGGCCGCTGGTAAAAGCTGTCCCAAAGCGTTCACATGGCCATTTCATAAATATTCCATACTCCTTCCCGTATTTACCACTGCTGTCGCAGCTCGGCTGCAAAGACGTCCGGAGCATTAGCTCGCAAGTGCTCGTGTTCTGTCTTGTCCTCGTCCTCCTTGCCCTCCTCGCCCTCCTCGCCCTTCTTGTCCTCCTCGCCCTCCTCGTCCTGGGCTGTCCACCCTCCCTGTCCCCCCCCGAGCAGGAGCC
Source organism: Prorocentrum cordatum (assembly GCA_963575745.1). NCBI lineage: Eukaryota > Dinophyceae > Prorocentrales > Prorocentraceae > Prorocentrum > Prorocentrum cordatum. Next base: position 49,340 of record CAUYUJ010000830.1, read on the forward strand.
AGGCCCGCCCCGCCCTCTCGGCCTCCCCCCCTCCCCCCGTTCCGGTGCGCCGCCCCCGAGGTGGCCTCGTTGCTCCGGGCTGGCGTGGACGAGATGGGGCGGAAGGCGCGGGCGGCGGGCGGCTCCTCCAGCCTCCTCGCGCCTCCCTGCGTCCTTTTGCTCTTCCTACTCCTCGAGGAGGAGGAGGAGGAGGAGGAGGAAGAGGAGGAGGAGGAGGAGGAGGAGGAAAAGGAGGAGGAGGAGGAGGAGGAGGAGGAGGAGGAGGGAGGAGGAGGAGGAGGAGGAGGAGGAGGAGGAGGAGGAGGAGGAGGACGAGGACGAGGACGAGGACGAGGACGAGGAGGAGGAGGCGGAGGAGGCGGAGGAACGGAATGAATGAAGGGGACACACCGTGGACAGGGGAGTGGATTGGCGCGGTCGCCTTGCAAGCCCCCGAAGGTGGCGCAAGCCAGATTCGTGGAGGCTTGCGCTCGGTGCGACAGGCTTTGGGGACCCCTGCAGCTCATGGCAAACACGGAGCCCTCTCCAGGTGGTTCCCTCGGGAGGGGGTCCGCCGCAGAGTCGGAATCTGCTCGGTTGGGGATCCCAGCTTCCGTATGTAAGTTGGGCGCCTGTGGTCTCCCCGAGTCTCGTTTGCTGAGAGCGCGGTGCGAAGCGCACCGCTCGCGCAGCTTGGCGAGGGCGCGAGGGCCCTCCATCCGAGGCCAGGAGGCTCGCTCACGCACGCGCCTACCGCGAAGGCACAGTATGTAGCTGGGACTCCACTCGCTGTAACCGTTTTGGCCCAGGACGGGCGAGGCTTCACATGAAAATTCAGCGCTTGGAGAGTTCGAGGCTATTCGGAGCACAGTTTTGAGGGCTCGAATATGCCCGAGGGCACTACAGTGAGTGCGTCGAGGCGGCACGGTGGGGGGTTACACGCGTGTTTGTGTGTTCGGTCGAGCATTTTTGTTTGGAGGAGCCCGCGCTCTTTGACGCCGTCAGGCCCTCTCGGCTCCTGCCAGCGAGGCGCGGCTCCTTCACCCCGAGCCGTCTTTGTCGGACCGGGGGCCTGGCTGGGGGCTTCCAGAGCCCTCCCGAAGCTGCGCCGAACCAGCCGTCGTGCTTCCGCTCACGACGCGCGGAGGCATCCGAGTCGAGTGACGACGACGACGACGACGACGACGACGACGACGACGACGACGACGACGACGATAACGGCCTTTCAGGCTCGTCTTGGCCAGCCGAGGCGCATCCAGCTGTGGCCACGAGGAGCCCCCTTGGATCAAGGGAGCGTGGATAAGCGACGGGTCCCGTTTCCATGGGAACTCGCAGATTTCCGCCGCCGAACGAGGCGGCCCCTGCCGCATTTTGGGGAGGGCACCTGCCCCGATCCATGGAGTCGGCGACCGAGCGCCAAATTCATGGATCGCCAATCCATGTTTACGCGCCCCCGAATGACGTGACCCCCAGAAGTCCAGACCCCTTTCCCAGGGACCGGTCTTGCGTCCCGAGCCGCTTTGTTGACGGTCCCGAGGCCCCAGAGGGGGCCACGAGGAGCCCCCCCGAGGCCCCAGAGGGGTGCAGAGCGCCGCCGCGCCCCCAGACCCCCGACGTCCTGATTTGCTCGTGGCGCGACCTCCAGAAGTCCGGGCCCCTTCCCAGGGACCGGTTGTTTTGCATCCCGAGCCGTGTTGTTGACGGCCCTGAGGCCCAGGAAAGGGCCCCCTGAGAACTTGAGTTCTTTCGGATATGTATATTCGGTATGAGTTTGAACCCGGTTCGGGTATGTTTCACGGTGTCTATCCGTAGGCGCCCTCTTGGGCCCACGGGACCCTTGGCGCGTGAGGAAAAGAGCCGACCCTCTCACCATCGTTGCTGTCGCTTTCCGATGCTTCGCGCGTCAGTGGTGGCGGAGCGTAGTGCAGCCGCGCAGCTGCGGCAGATCCACGGCGCAGCATGCCGGAGAGTAGGCAGGACAATGGCGACGAGAGAGAAGGCACCTCCCGCGGCGAGGACGTATCTTCCATAGAAGGGGTGTCGAGCAGTTTCACGGACGAACAGGTCAGGGAAATCACACAACTGTTCGACAAGCAGTGGACGAAGATCGAGAGCTTGGTCACCAAGCTGAACGCGAGCAGGGAGTCAGAGGGCGCTGGTCGGGAAGCTCGCGACGGTTCGGACCCATGGGAAGGAGAAGACCCATGGAAAACGGGCCGCCGACCAGGGAGCCAAGGCTACCGACGAGAAGGAAAACAGAGGACGTGGGACGAGGGCTGGTCCAAACGCGACGACGGCTGGAAGACTGCCGAGTGGCAGGTCAGCAGTTGGCGAGACTCGTGGTCCTGGAAGGGTGGCTTGGAGAAACCCGACTTCTCAGACCCCGAGGCCTTCATGGGCTGGGCGGACTACCGCCTGTGGAGGAAGCGTCTCGTTCGGTGGGTCGACCAGACCGACGTCCCTGTCAAGAAGAGAGCAGACAAACTTTTGAAGATGCTGGACAGAGACCTCCAGCGAACATTCGAGGACATATCAAACGATCCATTACAATCAGCGGACGGAGTGCAGGCCATCCTCCGGCGTCTGGACACCGTGTCTGGACAACGGATCGACGACGAGAAGCGCAGAGCGGGCAGGGAGTGCCTGCTGGGCTTCCGCAGGAAGGCCGACGAGACCCTCTCGGTGTACACGGCCAGGTTGGATCAGAACTTCGAGAGGCTGAAGGTCCAGGGCCTCCCGTTGGAGGAGGGCATTGGCTTGGGCGAGAACGGCATGCAGATGCTGAAGGTGATGTCTCGCGGCTCCCGGGAGTTTTCGGAGGTCATCGCAGCGGTGCGCGAGATGGATGTATCGAAGACCGAGCACATGATCCCGAGGAGCGGCAAGGGCGGCACCTCTGCCTCTCTAGACGACGGCCGTCGGCAGCACCGAGGACGTCTGGGACGACTTAGACGTATCATCGATGGACGCGGACCAGGAGATGGTGCTCCTAGACACCCTGGACGCCTGCGACGTTGACGAGCTTGAGCTGCCAGAGGTACTGGCGGCCATGAACGAGGAGAGGCGCAATGCGCGGAAGGGGGATCTCGACTTCAAGAGACAGCTGAAGATCGACCGGAGATTCTACCGGCCAAGCGGTTCGTCGTGGGGGCTGGCGCCGCCGCCTCCCCGTCGAGACGGATGGCATCAAAGCGCTCGAGGAGCGGTTCGGAGTCGAAAGCAGCGCATGCCGATCGAGAAACTCATGCAGGTTACCAAGTGTCGCAATTGCCACAAGAAGGGGCATTGGAGCCGAGAGTGCCCGGAGAAAAGAAGACTACCACTTCGACGCCACCACCGGCTTTGGGTTTCGTGCTGCTCAGCGCGGTCGACGCCCCCTCGCTGGCCACCAGCCCGACGGCGTTCCTGGGGGGCGCGCGCGGAATGTCCCAGTGGGCGCTGGAGGCCGCCAGGAGCAGCCGGGCGGAGATCGCGCGCGTGCTGACTACAGCGCCCGGCGACGTCGTGGTGGGCGCGGCCGCGGGCCAGGCGTTGATAGGCAAGCCGGCGCTGACGAGGCTGGAGCCACCTCGGCGACAAGGGGCGCGAGGTAGTGCGAGTTCCGAGCAAGCGCGAGTTCGCGCGAGGAGTCGGAGGCCGAATGGCCGTGCAGACCGGCGCGCTGGTGCCGAACGGCATCGAGGGAAAGGATGGCGTCGTGGAGCTCGACCTGATCAGCGAGGGCGCGCCAGCGCTCGTGCCCATCGGGATGCAGGAGCAGCTCGAGGCGGTGATAGACCTCCCGCGGAGCCAGGTGAGCTTCGGCAAGCTGGGCGTGACGGCGAGCCTGCAGAGGTTGAGCAGAGAGCACCGCGCCATCGCGATCGACAAGCTGGGCCCGTCGGATGCGCTTGAGCCCCCCGAGGCCGCGGAGAGCGATGCGGACTGCAGGCGCGAGACTTTCGCCTGAGCGAGAGCCAGAGCGACGTCGCGTCTTCCATCGATTTCTCTCCTTCGTCTCGTCTGACGCCGTCGTCTCCCCGTCGTCTGCGAGGGGCCCTCGGGGGAGATCAGGGGGCCCCCAGGGAAAGGCTGCGTCCAGGGGGCCCCGGGGGTCGGATTCGGGGGGGCCTGTCCATCGGGAATGGCGAGCTCTAGGCGGGGCGATCAGTCATCGCAGCAATACAGACGGACATGAAGGACATAGAGGAAGACCGCGAGATCGCGGAGGTTACGTGTGCGATGGAGGAGGTGAGCGCTTTGTTGCGTCGTCGTGCGAGTTGGGGTCAAGGGGGGCTTCGGGCGGCCCTCGGAAACCTCGGATCCGAAGAGACCTCCGGGGGGGCCCCGGAGACCTCGAGACTTCGGATTCCGGAAACGCTCAGAGGAGTTTCAGAGGCGAGTCTAGGGACAGAGAGAGAGCCTCTCCATCTCTGTTCTTGCGCCCTCAGCCGCGGGCGGCCCAGGGGGTTTTCGATGTACTCGCAGCCTTCGCAGAGTTCGCTTCTCGCGTCAGTGCCATGGCGCTTGTGCAGCCCAAGCTGGACCCCAAAGCCTCGACTTACCTGCGAGCCACGTGCGGGGCGGGGCCAACAACTCCCGGGGACCCCCCCCGCGAACTCTACTACCTCATGGCCGGGAAAGCGTATCCCAAAGGCATGGCGGTCGGCGAGAAATACTGGGCGTACCTCGCGGCTCGCCAGTGCGCCGGTTGCTGCGCGTGGCGAGCGCGGGGCGCCAGTGGCCGCTCAAGCTCAAGAAGCGAGACCGTGTCTACAACGACAAGCAGCTGGGCTGCGCGCGCCCCTCGGATCGAGTGAAGTCGCGCGGCAACCCCCGCGGCTCGTGGGAGATGTGTCAGAGATGCGAGATGAGGGTGGGGTACGAGGTGAAGCTCAAGCCCGGCCAGAGCAGGCCCGGGCTAGCTATCACTGAGGGGGGTTTGATGTGATGCGGGAGGGTCCTCCTCCAGATCACGCTTGGGGAGACCCAGTTCCCCCTCCTGAAGACGCTGCCCCCTTGCCCTCTATGCTTGCCTCCGGCCGCTCTCAGCACCTCGGCGGCGCAGGGCGCGACGAGCTAAGTGAAGGCTTCCCCGCGCCCGGCGGAGCGGAGACAGCTCCTGCTCGAGAGGGGTCCGAGGGCTCCACTCGAGGAGAGCCAGGTGCCAGTTCCAGGGGTTCTCTTCCTTCGGTGAGCGCGGCCCCATCTCCCGGCCTGGGCCCTAGTGGAGCCCCGCCGGGCATCGAGGCTTCCAGGCTGGACTTCCCCCCCTCGGAGCTGCGAGAGGCAGAGATCCGAGCCGGGCAGCTGGACTTCGGCCCCGTTGGGGCCATCTCTGCCTCCAGCCGGGGCGCGGCCTTTCAGCGGCTCAGGGGCGAGCAGGCTCAGAGACAGCAGGAGCGACCGAGGAACCAACCGCGCCCCCGAGTGGACGTCGGTGGTCCGCTGGAAGGAAGAGTCAGGCGCATGGTTGCGGATAGGTCGCGAGCCAATTCCGAGAGGCCCCCCTGGGGGCCCTGGGCCAGGTCCAGATCTCTTGGGCGGGGGGTGTTCCAGGGCGCGGGGGCGGGCTTCGGTGAAGATCTCTGGGCGGGGTTATCGGTGGGGGGCCTTGAGCAGTGCTTCGCCTCGGTGCAGGAAGGGGTGATCGATCGCGGCTGGAGTGGTGCTTGGATTGAGTATGCTGATGGCAATGCGGAGATTGAGCTCCTCCCGGGAGAAGGAGATGCGACGGGCTCTTTGGCCCTGGCCACCGCCGGCGGATCCGAGGTGTCCAATAAGCGTCTTAGCCCCGAGGAGGCCCGGGAGTTTGGCATCTCGGATGCGGCGGAATGGAAAGCCATCGCTGACGCCGAGGCCGTTGAGGTGCACCCCCCAGAGGTCGGTCGCACTCTTCGGAAGTAGTTTCCGAATAGGGTAGTGCCGAGTAGAGTGGTTCGTCGGTGGAAGCCACAGGAGGAGGCGCTAAGTCGCCCCAAGGCGAAATCGAGATGGTGCGTTCGAGGACGCGAGGACGAGGACACAGGTGAGCCGCGAGTGTACTCTCAAACTCCGTCCACGGAGTCCTTGATGCTGTTCCTCGCGATGTCTTTCGCCTTGGACATGAACGTCGCCGCGGGTGATCTTAAGAACGCGTTTTGCCAGTCTGATCCGTTGGCTCGACCCCGGGGCCGTGTGTTCGTGGAGCCCTGCGAGGGGCTCAATCTCCCCCCAGGTCCTTGATTGAGTTGATCGCCCCTGTGCGGGGACTGGACGACGCGCCCCTGGCGCTTCATCGCGCGACCGTCTCGTTCTTCGAATCGTTGGGATATTCCAAATCCGAGCTCGAGCCCTGCCGGATGACCAAGAGGGGCCCAGCGGGCCTGTTTCCGTGGTTCTGATCGAAGTCGACGAGTGGTGTATGGGAATCAAGCCGTCTCTGGAGGCCCAAGAGAAGGAAAAGGTTCCAGGGGCGGTTCAAGTTCGGGAAGATGCAGCCCCTCGATTCCACGGGAGTCGAGTACATCGGGAGGCGTTTGAGAATCCCGATCGGATTCTTGTGGACCAGGATAAGTACATGCTCGAACAGTTGCAGCGACTGCATCTCCCCAAGCAGCGTAGGTCGAGTCACGCCGAGCCGTTAGTGGGGGGAGAGATCGCTCAGTTTAGAGCTCCCGTGGACCGTCTGAATTGGGTGGGGAGAGAGACCCGTGCGGAGGCCGCTGGCACGGCGTCCCTCCTCGCGAGTCGCGTTCGCCACCTGACTGTAGGCGATGCCGTGGTTATTAACAAGATGATCGATCACTTGAGACAGACGGCCAGCATCCCCATTATCGTGTGGAAGTTCAAGGTTGAATCGCTGCTGTTCGCTACTGCCTCCGATTGCGGTGGAGCGGCGGGGAAGTCTGGAGAAGCCGCAACAGGCGTGGCAGGTGTGCGCCTCGGATGCTGCCCCCTCCGTGGACAGAGAGCCCGAGTCACCCTTCTCGCCTGGCGATCGTGTCGAGTCAAGCGTCGAGTGCCTTCAACTCTTGCGGGGGAGGTCCAAGCGTTGAGTGCCGCATTGGCCGAGGCCGAGTGGCTCCAAATGCTGTACTTCGACGTCCTGAAGGGAAATTTCCTCGACGATAGCTGGAGGTCACACATCGGCCCTTTGGCTTCGGTTCTTCGGAAAAGCTGCTCCCTGGACACGAATCCCTCTGGGAAGCCTCTGTTTGGTGGACGCGAAAGGTATCTTCGATACCCTGGACAAAGAAACCTTAGATAATCGTGACGACAGAAGGGCCGCTATCGACCTGGCGGTGTGCAGAGACGCCCTCAACCGACTTGGTAGTGCCATCAGGTGGATACCGCGTCCTCTGATGCCCGTGGATCTCATGACTAAGGAAGGCTTGGCCATGTCCAATGCAGCACAGCTGCAGCTGCTGAGAACAGGTCTGATGCAGATAACCTCCGAGAGCAGAGCCCTAGAGACCCGCCGACAGGAACCCTCCAGCAAGAACCGTTCACGCGCTGCCTCGGTCTGGCAGCTGACCGAAGGACCCGTGATCGATCCGAGGTCCTCGTAGTCGTCGGGGTTTCCGTCTCTCTCTCTCTCTCTCTCCCTCTCTTTTTCAGTGCCTGGAAGATGTAGGGGACGGTGGCTGCCGAGCGTTTTTGTTACTGAAACCTTCGATCAGTTCGAGGGTGACGAGCTAGCGTACTCGAGTCGTGCCAAAGAGTTTTAATGAGTTTCTCAGCGGTGGGAGCCCCATTCGTGTCAAGCTCACGGAAGTGTGGCGGACTGAGCTTGAACTCGTTTCGGGTGTGTTTCACGGTGTCTATCCGTAGGCGCCCTCTTTGGCCCAAGGGACTCTTGGCGCGTGAGGAAAAGAGCCGACCCTCTCACCATCGTAGCTGTCACTTTCCGATGCTTCGCGCGTCCCCCCCCCGGAGCCCGAGAGTAGCGAAAGGCCTCCCGTCGCGTTTTTTTCAACGCGAGGGGGCGTGGGCCTCGAGCCGGGAATCGATGCTGCCCGCGGCTCGGTCGGTTCGGCTACGTCGCAGTCGGCCGGGTTCGCCTCGGCCCGGTCGGCTGCTGTGTGTATTTGCCGCGTCGGGGCGACCGCTCACCGCTGGTGCAGCTCTTCTGCCTCGCCGCCGACGAAAAATAAGTCTACTGCTGATATCCATAGGACTCCTTTGGAGATCCATAGGATTCCTTTGGAAATCGATCGGCTTACGTAGGAGGTCCATCACATTCTCCAGGAATCCATCGAGTTCCTTTGGAAACCCATGAGATTCCTCAGGGAGTCCGTGGTATCTGCTGCGTTGGCGCGCCCCTCAGTTGGCTGCTTGCGGCCTCTCTCGGCCACGGCCGCCCTCGGCTTTGGGCTGTCGCCTCGGCAGGTTTTCGGTGGTACTGCCGCCGTGGACGGCCTCTTGGAAGTCAAGGGCGCTGCCAGGGGGGGTCGGCTCGGGGGGGGGATGCGTCGACCCCCAGTCGCCCATGAATCGCCGACTGGGGGCCCGATCCTGCCCCGTCCAGGACCTCTGCGCATTCGCCATCGGGGACATGTTTCCGATTTGTCGGCGTCGTGTCGCCGATTCCAGGTCGATGTTTCCCCCCGTGAGCCAGCCCCCTTCCGAGGCGGGGCATGGAGGATCGATTTTCGGAGACCTCGACAGGCGGTGGACATGAATGTATTCGGCCCCCTCTGGGGGCCCAGATATATCCATATCCACCGCCCGCTTGGGTCCCAGGACGTGAGTTCCAAAGGCGGCGGATGTGAATCTATTCCCGCCTCGCCCCCCATGACTTTGCCCCTTGTCGAGGACTTCCTCCTCTTCCTGGTCGGCTGCGTGCACGGCGAGCTAATGGAGGAGACGCGCAGGCCCAGCGAGGAGCCCGACTCGCTGGCCTTCGCCTGCCTGAAGGACCGCCGCCCCCTCCTCCTCCTCCTCCTGCTCCTTCTCTTCCCTCCTCCTCCTCCCTCCTCCTCCTCCTCGTCCCTACTCCTTCCCCCTGCCTCCCTTGGGGCCCTCTTTGGCCGTTTTGGAGCCGGCCTAACAAGCTACCTTGGAGCTCTCTTGGGCCTTTTTTGGGCCTTCTTTGGGCAGTCGAAGGGCCGTGTAAGGCTTCAAAGCCGTCTTGGGTCCCACGGAAGGCCCTCTTGGACCGTCTTAGGGCCGTCTTGGATGCCTCTTGGGCCCTCGTGGGGTCCTCTTGGGCCATCTTTGGTCGTAGTGGCATCTTTGATCGTCTCAGAGCCATCGTGGAGGCTTATTGGGCCGTCTTGAGTTGACGGAGACCCGAAAAGGTGAGAATGCGAAAAACACTCAAAAGTTACATGGGGAAATTCATGATTTTTGTTTCTTCGGGCCCTGTTGGTGGTCCTCTTGTGGCCTTTTTGGGCCCTCTTGGACGCGTTTTAGGCCGTTTTGATGCCTTATTCGGCCGCCTTGGGGCCATCTCGGATCTTGGTCCGTCTTCGAGGCATCTTGGGCCATCTTGGTTGCCTTGGATGCATGCCTGGTCCGTCTTGGAAGCTCGGGGCGCGGATACACAGTTTTTTTACGAGGGATCGTGGCCTCATGAGCGCGGACCCATCGTTCTCTACAAAGCATCGTGCCCTCGGGAGCGGGGGGGGCGTGCATGCCCCTGTCTGCGACTGCGGGGGGGAGGGACCCCTCATCAGAATACAAACACGTTGCAGAGCAGCACCTGACATTATCAGGCGCGCACATCGTGCAGGCACTGTGGCTGATTTCAGCGTCTTGACTGTATCACGGCCGACGACGTGGTGGCGCAAGCTGGCGGTTTCCAGCTCTGCCCGCCCCTCTGCCCCGCCCCTCTCCTGGGGTGCTCCAGTGCCGTCTTGGAGGCCATCTTGGGCGTCTTGGAGGCCTCTCGGGCCGTCCTGGGGCCATCTTGGGGCCGTCTTGGGGGCCTGTTGGGCCGCTCTGGGGCTGCCTTCTTGGGCGAACTTGGAGGCCATCTTGCCATCTTGGAGGCCGTCAGGAGCTGCTTCCAAGGCCCCCTTGTGCCGATCCTGGCCGGCCCCTGAACGGGCGGCAAGGGCCCCAAGAGGACGTAAGGAGGCCCACGAGGGCGGCAGAGCCGTCGAGCGATGCATTCATCCAGACGGCTCAAGAAGCCTTGGATACCCTCCGAGAGAGCCCCACGACCGTTCCTGCGAGGGCTCCGAGCGGCAAACAAACAAATGTCCGTAGTTGTTTTCCCATGCTTTTTTTGTCTTTGCTTGTTCGAGTTTCCGACGCTCCAAGAAGGTCCAAGAGGCCCCCAAGACCGCCCCAAGAGGCCCCCAAGACCGCCCCACGCTGGCCCAAGAGGGCCCCAAGACGGCCCAAGAGGGCCCGAAGACGTTCCCAAGAGGGACCCCAGAGGGGGGGCATGGAATGAAAATCCTAGGTTTCCGCCCCACGAGGCTCCCAGGCCGCGCTCTCTCGCGGGACTTCCTCACAATGTATGCAGGAATCTTGCTCTCGCGTGAGACTTCCTCGCAATTTATTCAGACGCCGCGCCCTCGACACCATGCAGGACTCACGCTTCAGGCTTCAGGAACCCGCTTTCTCGACCTCGCCGCCTGGGCCCGCCTTCCCGACTAGGGTCTGCCTGCCCGATCTGCCCGTCTGGTTCTGGCACGTGTTTTCTGCTCCTAGCCCCCCTCCTGCTAATTTCTCTCGTGCTCCATCCTTCTCCCTTCCCCTTCCATCCGTCCTCTCTTCCCCTGTTTTAGGGGCTGTGTTAAATGCGCGTGGCAGATAAGGAAGATATGCACCCAAGGGGGTTCGATCGAAGACGAAGAGGGCGAGTACCGAGGGTTTGGGATACACGTGTTGAATGGCACGCGAGCACATGGGAGCGAGCAGTCTTAAACTGATTGTTGTTGCTGGTGTTGCTGTTGTTGAACATTATTACTTCTAAAGAATAATTATTGTTGGGACCCCTGGTGCGCGACCCCCCTCCAAAACCTAGGCCGCAGCTACATTTTCATCATTTTTTAGCGAAAGCTTCAGAAAAGTGAATTATTACCGGATCCGGTTGTTTTGTTGTACTCCGTTTTCCCTTGCAAAAAACACTATAAAATGAAAATTCTTGTTCTTACTTGATCAAATTGCAAGAATCCCTTGCAAAAAATAAGGTAAAGTGGACATTCGTGCGCGCAAGACGAAATCCTTCCAAAACCTTAGGTTTCGTAACGATTTTAACATAAAAACATCAAAAACCCAATGGTTTTTTAAGAAAAAATTGTCAAAATGTCCTTCCGCGCGCGCTGTCCGAATCCCACAAAACCAATGGTTTTTCAACATTTATGTTACATGAGCTCGCGCGAGCTACTTTTTCTTGTTCTAACATAATCAAATTTCAATAATCCCTTGCAAAAAATAAGGTAAAGTGGACATTCGCGCGCGCAAGACGAAATCCTTCCAGAACCTTAGGTTTCGTAACGATTTCAACATAAAAACATCAAAAACCCAATGGTTTTTCAAAAAAAAATGTCCAAATTTCATCCCGCGCGCGCTGTCCGACTCCCACAAAACCAATGGTTTTTCAACATTTATGTTACATGAGCTCGCGCGAGCTACTTTTTCTTGTTCTAACATAATCAAATTTCAATACTCCCTTGCAAAAAAAAGTAAAGTGGACATTCGCGCGCGCAAGACCAACAAAAAACACGACGATCTCAGGAACTTGCCCCAAAAATGTGACCAACTCCGCTCTCTCTGTCTCTCTCTCTGTCTGCTCTCTGTCTCTCTCTCTGTCTGTCTGTGTCATGTATTGTATGTCACAATTGCAGGATGCTGGGCACACGCGCGCCCCGAATAAGTGACCAAGTTCTGTGGGTGTGTACCCCACGCCAGTGTAGTAGCCACGGTCGTCCGCACGCCACGAAGTGAAGTGTCCCAACGTCATAGGGCGGGAAGCTGGGTTTGGGTGGTCGCGAAGAGTCGTTTGGATATTTGGTAGAGCTTGAACTGCCCCCCCACGAAGTGGGGGTTGTCTCGCGTCGCATGAAAACCCTGGCACTGGTGAGAACACTGAGCGTTCGGGTAAAATTGTTGTTGTTGTTGTTGTTGTTGTTGGTGGTGGTGGTGGTACTGTTGTTGTTGTGGTTGTTGTTGTTGTTGAACATTATTAATTCTAAAGAATAATTATTGTTGGGACCCCTGGTGCACGGCCCCCCTGCGCCGCCTAGGCCGCAGCTACATTTTCATCATTTTCGTGAGGAAGCCTCAGGTAATACGATGTCATCAAGATCCGGTTGTTTTGTTGTGACTTTTAGTGCCAAGTAAAAGAAATGATAACTGTTACATGTGTCGGGCGGCGTTGGGCCGTACAGGATTGTAGTGCACGATGTTGCCACTTCCGAGGGTTAAAACTGAGGCCTCAGTTTTAACCCTCAAGCGGACCTGGTCACCGAAGGCCCCCGACCAGGAGCCCTGCCAAGGGTGGGGCCCCTTTGCGGCCTCCTGAGGTCACCGGCCGGGGGTTCCTACTGCTTGCGTCGGTGACCTTCTGGGGCCCCCTTGCGGCCTCCTGAGGTCACCGGCCGGGGGTTCCCTCTGCTGTTGCATCGCATTGTGTTGCATAGCATCTTTGCTGCCACAGTGCTCATGCTGTTCCGTGGCCTTTGGCTCAGTGGCCAAACTGGTGCTCATTCTTATTGACCGTGTGATTTCTCAATCTCGTGCGCGCACCCCGCGCGCGGCTGCAGCGCGGGCGCCGCGCTGCTTTGGGCCCGCAGGCGGGGCCGGGCCATGGTTGACCCGTCCGCCAGCGAGCTCCGGGGGTTGAACAACCTCCAGGACATCCAGAACTGGGTCGGTCTCCAGCCCACTGTGTGGGCGGCTTTGCAGTCCGAGCTCGGGGAGGTTGCGCAGATCCGCGAGGTCGTCCTCATTCCTCCTCATGCTTGGATCGCCGGCGTGGCGGCCGCCCGGGTGCAGGATGCCACCCCTGAAAGCGGGGACCCCCCACCGCCCCGTCCTCTCCGTGGCGTCGAGTTGGGGCATGCGCGGGGGTTTCGTCGCGTCTGCCGGCTGCGCCTCGGACTACCTGCCGACGAAGAAGGCGAGGGCTCCCCTTCTGGGGGCGGCGGCGGAGTGGCGGCGCCGGGGAACCCTCTTGGGCCCCCGGAGGTCGTCAATGCGAGCTCCATCAGGAAGGTCAAGATGTCGACCATCTTCGACCAGGCGGACGACTCCGAGATCGCCCCCTGGTCGGCCCAACGGACGCGAACGGTCATGGCGGCCTTCAAGGCGGCCAACGACGACGAGGACCCCGAGCCAGACGAGGACGTCACTGGGGACCAGCTGGCGGCCTTGGAGCATCGCATCCAGACGGGCGCGTGCCCCTGCCCCGACTTCGGGGTGTGGCGGCCGTACGGCCAGCGGTTCGCGCGCACCCTCAAGCTGGTCGTGCATCACATCACGCCGGCCGGCGACTACAGGCCTTACGAGGTGCCAGGGCCGCCGACGTTCGCGGAGTGGCTGCCTGCGTTCCGAGTTTTCTCGGTCGGCATGCGTGCGCTCGGGGCCGCCACGACCACGAGGCTCCAGCTGTACCAGAACAAGATCTCCAAGTTCAACAACACCTACGGCGAGGTCTGTTGGTGGTTGGTCGCGCTGGCGGATCAGCGGATGCGATCCGAGCGCATGGAGCGCATCAGGAGGCGCGCCGAGGAAGAGTACGCGGCTGCGCAGGTTTCGGGGGCGCCGCACGCCTTCGACCCGAAGATGCCGTGGGACTACTGCTTCAAGGCCGCCGCTGCCGACTCCGATTTCTGGGATGAGGAGCTGGGGCGCAAGGCGACGCTCTGGGTCACCCACCTCAGGACCAGGCAGCAGCTCACCGACGACGGCACTGGGCATCCCGGCCCTGGCGGAGGCCCCAGCGGAGGCCCAGGCGGAGGCTCGGGAGGAGGTGGAGGCGGCGGCACAGGCGGCAACGGCGGCGGCAAGCGCGGTGCGAAGCGCGCCTGGGGGAGCCAGGACCGCGCAGCCTCGGACTCCAGCCAGTTTGGAGGCAGCGGCCGCGGTCGCAGCGGAGGACGCGGCGGGGGCCGTGGCGCCGCGGGCGGCGGCAAAGGCAACGCGAAGCATCCGGACGGCAGGTGGCGTGGGGACGAGAGAGGCAAGCCGCTTTGCTGGGCGTGGAACCACAACGCCAATGGGTGCAGCGAGGTGTGCGCCAACGGCAGGGTGCACGCCTGCGAGTGGTGCAGGTCCCCAAAGCACAGATCCATCGAGTGCCGCCAGAAGCCTGACGGGTGGTCGCCGCCCCGTTGACTATCTCCCCAGGCAGGCGAGCGCGGCCGTCCAGAGTCGAGCGAACGGCCAGCGGACCCGCTGGGGAAGATGCGGAAGACAGAACTGCTCGACGAGGGCGGCGGCGCGTCGGTGCGTCAGTTGGGCACCCGCCTTCGGCAGATTTTCGGCTGCGCGGGCGATGCCTCGGCGCCCGCCGATGCAGGCGCCGCCCCGGGATCATCCGGCGCCGCGGAGTCGGTGCAACGCCCCCCCACACACTGGAGGCAAGGAGGAGGCACCAGGAGCAGGAGCCGCTTGCAGGAGAGAGCGAGGAGCGGCAGGCGTCGCTCTCCCTCCCTGGAGAGCCGCCGGAGGAGGAAGCACGGCGGAAGAGGGAACGGCTCCCCGCCGAGCCGTGGGCGTCCTGTCCTTGCTGACGCCTCCGCGGGCGAGGCTTCCCGGGTCAGGGATCGGACAAAGACGCAGCGATGCTTCCGCCCTCGGTCCGATCAGGGAGCGCGCGGCAGGGGCGGCAGGCAACGCTCCGCCTCACCAGAGGGCGCACCCGGCCAGGGTCACCGAGAGCACAGGCACGACCCGCTGCCGCGCCGGGGGCGTTCGGTTCTTGCCGGCGCCTCTGGAGGCAGCCCTCCCCGAGTGGAGAAGCGTGCGGACCAGTCGCGGGGCACCCGCCCTCGAGCCCGCTCGCGCTCAGCTGCCGGTCGGGCCGCGCGGATCGACGACCTCCGCGCGAAGCACGACCGCTTGCAGGAGGTCATCCGCCAGCGGAAGGACCGGTTGCGCCTGGCCGGGGTGCGCCAGGAGGCCGAGGCGTCTGGGCGGGGTCGAGCCGCGCAAGACGCAGGCGGACGATCACCCCCAAAGGCACCAGCGGGCACGTCGCTTGCCAACCCGACGGCTGGCTCCCGGGCGGCGCGGCGGGCAGAAGAGAACGAGGCGTGCATCGGCGGGCTCCGGGCGCCGTGGAAGGCCGTCAAGAAGCTCCCGATGCTCGCGGAGACCGGTCGGAAGATCGGGGCCTTCCTCGACGAGTTCTTGGACCAGCATCCCGATTTCCTCGACCTCCCCGACGGCGGCGAGCGCGCTCAGGAGCTGGTCCGGGATCCGCGCCTTCGCGCGGCGCGGGAGGACTTGCGTCGCGCCCTCGGCGCGAAGGAGGCCAAGGCGCATAAGCGGACGCGATGGAAGCGGGACATCGTCGAGGCGCACGCGGCTGCCTCGCAGGACCCGGAGGTGCACCTTGGAGATTGGCTTCGGGACGGCGCCCCCATCGGCGTGGCCAGACCGGTGCCGAGCTGCGGGATCTTTCCCCAACTCGGCCCGGCCGCGAAGGAGCGCACGCAGGCGCATGAGGTGCTATCGTTGCTGGAGGCGCACGGCAACTACAAGAGCTTCGAGGAGGCCAGGGTGCACGCGGAGCCCGAGATCGAGAGGATCATCAAGGAGGGTTTCGCGGTCAGGTTCAAGTCCTGGAAGCAGGTCGTCGGCACTTACGGCCCGGTTGCGGCGTCCAGGCTCGCTTGCATCGTCAAGGACCGGAAGGACGGCACGAAGAAGGCCAGGATCATCATCGACCTCCGCAGATCGGGCGTCAACAGGTGCGTGCAGGTCGACGAGAGGATTGTGCTTCCGCGCCCGAAGGACATCCTCAGCAATGCCATGCACCTTCTGCGCCACGCCGCGGAGGACGAGGAGGTCGAGGCGATGGCGTTGGATTTCAAGGACGCCTTTCACACGCTGCCAGTCCATGCAGACGAGCTCCCGTATGGCGTGGCGAAGGTCTTCGACGGCGAGTACGTGGTGTTTCGTACGGTGGTCTTCGGCGGCGAGGCGAGCCCGCTGCTCTGGGGCCGCGCGGCGGCGTACGTCATGCGCGGTGCGCAGTCGATCTTCGAGCCGGAGCATCTCCTGGGCGAGTGCTACGTCGACGACCCCCTGGTGCTCGCCGTCGGCACGGCCGAGACGCGGAGGCGGCGGTTCGCCAAGTTCCTCCTCTGGCCCATCCTTCTGGGACTGCGGCTTTCTTGGGCCAAGGTCTCGCGGGGGAGGCGGGTCGAGTGGTGCGGCGTGGAATACCGCCTCGTCTCGCGGTACGTCGTGCAGGCGGTGCTGGCGCAGGCTTTCGCGCAGGAGTTCAAGGCGGAGATCGAGCAAGCGACGAGGCGGCCGCTCATTACGCGGTCGGAGCTGCGGCGCATCGCGGGGAGGGCGTCGTGGGCGACAGGTCTGGTGCCGACGATGCGCTCTTTCATCGACAGCCTGTGGGCCACGCTGGCCGACCTCAATGCCGCGTCCAAGGGGGATTCGGGGATCCCCTGGATCGGCAGGGACCCCCAGCCAGCTGCGCAGACCTCGCGCATCATTGTCGCGTTGGCGTGGTTGCATGCCTTCCTCGAGGGCGTTGTCACGGGTGGTGATCCTGGTCGGACGGTCGACGTCAGGGAGTGGTTCCGGCAGCCGTCCGTCGAGATCGTCTGCGATGCTTCCCCGTGGGGCCTGGGGGCGGTCCTATGGGTCGACGGGGCCGCTCGCGCTTACCTTTTCGACGAGGTCGGCCCGGCGGACGTCGAGGAGCTGGGGGTCGAGAAGGGTTCGTGCAAGGCCCAGGCGGTCCTGGAAGCGCTGGCCATTGCGGTCGCGGCGCGGACTTGGCTTCCCAGGTGGGCGCAGCACCGGACGGGCGTTCGAGTCAAGAGCGACTCCATGGCGGCGCTCGGGGCCCTTGGTAAGATGGCCAGTCCAACGCCCGCCATCAACAAGATCGCCAGGGAGATCGCCCTCGACGTGGCGCAGAGTCGGTACGGCATCGAGGTGCTGGAGCACGTGCCGGGCGAGCTCAACGACGTCGCGGACGCGCTGTCGAGGGCCTTCGAGCCGGGCGGGCGCTTCGCGCTCCCCGAGGTCTTGCGGCAGGCTGGGTGCACGCGGACTCCCGTGGCCGCGCGCGACGGGTCGTGGTGGCGCTCCATGGCCCTCACGCGGACGGTGCTGGACAAGGCTGCTGGCGGGCGACGGTGCCGCGACGAGCCACGCTCGGCGCCTTGAGCGGAGGCGCGCCGGAGGTCCCGCCAGGCGAGCTATCGGAGATGCCTCCCCGCCTGGGCGCGACAAGGGCGCAGGCTCGTTGGAGCGGGGCCTCCCGCGAGTGATCCGCGTCGTCAACGCTCCCGCCGACGCGCTGCGCGAGGGGCCGAGGCGGGTCGACGGCGCGCAGGGGCGCCGCGGCCGCGAGGAGGAGGAGAGGAGTAGCGGCGGGGTACCGGGTGCTCTCTTGGGCCCGGGACCCGCGCCAGCCAGGCGAAGGTGGGATGAGACGGCGGCAGCGGCGCCAGCCAAGCGTGCCTGCTTGGCAGGGGCGCTGCAGGTCATCGGATGTCCGCAGCGCTCCGCTGCCGCCGCCGCAGAGTTCAGGGAAGCCACCCTGGCGGTGACGACGAGGCCCGTGATGGACAGCTACACGAAGGCCCTCGTCTCGCTGGCCAGGGCGGGCGGCTTCGATTTGCTGCCGTTTACGCCAGAGAAGGCTTACAGGATCGGCGGCGCGCTGCGTGCGGCCGGGTACAGGTCCACAGCGTGCTATCTGGAGAGGTATAAGCAGATGCACGTCGAGGAGGACTACGATTGGTCGGTCAGGCTGCACGGTGTGATGAGAGGGTGCCGACGTGCGTCGATCAGGGGCCTCGGGCCGCCGACGCACGCGGCGGTCTTCACCCTGGAGTCGTGGCTGGTGGCTGCCCATGTGAAGCGAGCGCACGCCCAGGGCGGTCCGACCGAGCCCGGTCGCTTCATCACTGTGGGCACTTGGTGGATGCTGCGGGAGATCGAGGTGGCCCTCCTCACAATCGAGCGCGTCCGCTTCCTGGAGGAGACGGACTCAGTTGCCGTGGACCTGGGCGTCACGAAGAAGGATATCCAGGGCTGCGGATGCACCCGGGTGCACTCGTGCATCTGCCAGTGCAGGCCGGAGTGGCAAGCCATCTGCCCAGTGTGCGTCGTCCGAGCCCAGCTCCAGAAGCGACGGGCTGACCAGGCGGAGCCTTGCGACCCATTGTTCGCGGACGCCGCCGGCTACGCGGTCGTCAAGAGGGCCGCGGTCGCGACCATGCGCGCGCTGCTTGTGCCGGAGGGCGCTGGACAGGTGAACGGCCACTCCTTGCGGCGCATGGGCGCGCAGCTGCTCGCCGCGGCAGGCGTCGAGCAGTGGCTGGTCGAGTGGTTCGGCCGATGGGGCTCCGACGCCGTCAAGCGCTACGTCGAGGACGCGCGGTCGCGGGCCCCGCAGGCACGGTCTCTGGCGCTTCGGGCGGCCCGAAGCGATGCCAACGTGGAGCCGGGGCCTGCGACGATGGCCGCGGCCGGGGCGCGCGATGCCCCGCTGGCGCGCGAAGGGGAGGAGGAGCGCCAGGGCGGCGCAGCTGGCCCGATCGGCCTCGAGGAGTTGGTCGGGCGCCTCGTGGAGGAGAGGATGCGGGAGAGGGAGGAGAGGTTACGCCTCGTCTCCTACGCTCTCGGCAAGACACATGTCGCGAGGGCCCGCGCGTGCGAGTCGAGAGTGCCCCGCGAGCGGAGCTCGCTGTGCGGCTGGCATTTCGGAGGTCTCCCACAGTCGGCCCTCACCTTCCACGAGGGGCGCGCTGACTTGCATGACGCCTGCAGGAAGTGCGTCCGGCTCGCGGCCTCGCGTGGCTGGCCGGTGGACTGCGCTGCAGCCGGCGCCGGCGGCGAGCGTGGCGAAGGCAGCTCGTCCTCGCAGTCATCCGATTCCGGTTCTGGGTCGGACAGGCCGCCGTCGGACGATGCCGAGGCGGGTCGAGGCGAGACCGAGGACGAGGCTCCCGGTGCTCGTGCTTGACGTCTCGCCGTCCTGGCTCTCTTGGGCAGGGCGGGGGACAGTGTGCTTCATTTTGGGGCCGAGTTTTGGAACGTACGCTGGGTCGGGTCGCGGCCAGGGCGGGCGTGCCAGTCGCGAGCGACGCCGGCGCCCCGATCCAGGCGCACTGAGGAAAAGAGGAGCTTCGAGCTTCGACCTCTCTCACCCCACCCTCCGTCCTCTGTCTTCGGCGGGCGGGGGGGGTATCACATGTGCAACAAGTTATCGTGACTTTTAGTGCCAAGTAAAAGAAATGATAACTGTTACATGTGTCGGGCGGCGTTGGGCCGTACAGGATTGTAGTGCACGATGTTGCCACTTCCGAGGGTTAAAACTGAGGCCTCAGTTTTAACCCTCAAGCGGACCTGGTCACCGAAGGCCCCCGACCAGGAGCCCTGCCAAGGGTGGGGCCCCTTTGCGGCCTCCTGAGGTCACCGGCCGGGGGTTCCCACTGCTTGCGTCGGTGACCTTCTGGGGCCCCCTTGCGGCCTCCTGAGGTCACCGGCCGGGGGTTCCCTCTGCTGTTGCATCGCATTGTGTTGCATAGCGTCTTTGCTGCCACAGTGCTCATGCTGTTCCGTGGCCTTTGGCTCAGTGGCCAAACTGGTGCTCATTCTTATTGACCCCGCCCTCCCAGGCCCTTCGAATGCGTGGACGACCCCCACCTCTCCAGGTGTGGCCTTTTGGCCCACGTGGAGGCGCTCAGGCGTGCAGCACGGCGCGGTAACGCCGAGAGGGGTGAGTTGTGTGATGTTGTGAGGGGTGCGTTCACTTCCGAGGGGGCGGGCGTGCGGGCGTGCCAGTCGCGAGCGACGCCGGCGCCCCGATCCAGGCGCACTGAGGAAAAGAGGAGCTTCGAGCTTCGACCTCTCTCACCCCACCCTCCGTCCTCTGTCTTCGGCGGGCGGGGGGGGTATCACATGTGCAACAAGTTATCGTAATCCGTTTTCCCTTGCAAAAAACACTATAAAATGACATTTCTTGTTCTAATATAATCAAATTTCAAGAATCCCTTGCAAAAAATAAGGTAAAGTGGACATTCGCGCGCGCAAGACGAAATCCTTCCAAAAGCTTAGTGTTCGGAGCGATTTTAACATAAAAACATCAAAAAACCAATGGTTTTTCAACAAAAAAATGTCAAAATCTCATCCCGCGCGCTCTTGCGGATTCGTAGGAAACCCAACACTTTTTAAACATTTCTGTCAAACGGGCTTTTGCGAGCAACTTTTTCGAACTTCTGCGACAACGGTTGCGCACCTGCCAGGGCCATCATCCCTGTCAAATAATACCATGCGGGACACATTCGTTTTTTCTTCGCGCGCGCACGCCGAAATCTCCAAAAACCATTGGGTTCTTAAGAATTTTAGCACCGCGCATCATAAAATCACACGAATCGCACCGTAGGTCGGGACAACCACAACCATCAGGACAACCATCGGGACAACCATCGAGACAACCATCGGGACAACCACATCCTCTCTCTCTTGTGTACCCCCACATCCCTCAGGAATTTGCCCTAAAGATGTGATCAACTATCTTGTGAGTACGTATCATGTGTATCATGTGTATGATGTACC
>CAUYUJ010000830.1:74138-86638 GCA_963575745.1 Prorocentrum cordatum
ATGATGGTGATGATGAATAATATTACGGTGGTGGTGATGCTGCTGTTGCTGATGAGGATGATGATGACGAGGAGGAGGAGGAGGAGGAGGAGGTGGAGGAGGAGGAGGAGGGGGGAGATTCCGACCAGCTTGTTGACTGGACTTGTCGTTTAAAGTAAATTTCAAAACGTAACCTTTCATAGGCCCGCGCGGATTTCTGGGATCGGCGCTGACCCCGCCCTGGCGTGTCGCTGGCGCCGTAGGGCGCCAGGGAGTGGCTGGGGGGGTGGGGGTGGAGCACCGACCCCAAACATTTGCGCAGACCATCGAACGTTATTTATGCTTGGTCTGCAATTGTTTCTTCTAGATGTTGCTGCCCCCCCCCGACCGTCCTGATGACCAGTGCTTTGGCGACCCAACGGCGACATCCTGGAACACCGAATCTTTGCCGACCGCATTGTCTCTGGCATGACCGGGCGGGTTTCTCCGAGCGCTGTAGAAAGGCTCGCCCCGAGCGCTTCAAGTAAG
The DNA here is from genome assembly GCA_963575745.1 of Prorocentrum cordatum. Classification (NCBI taxonomy): domain Eukaryota; class Dinophyceae; order Prorocentrales; family Prorocentraceae; genus Prorocentrum; species Prorocentrum cordatum. Next base: position 74,646 of record CAUYUJ010000830.1, read on the forward strand.
GCGATTCGGGACGATTGCATTCGGTAGCAAATCATGGGAGCCTGGTATTCCTTCTTAACTCCGTCTTTAGCGTCGATTAGGATCGATTAGCGTCTGGGAGTCGATGAGATAGCGCCGACTTAGCGTCCGTTAGTGTCGGTTAGCGTCGATTTAGCGTCGATTCGGGTCGATAAGCGTCGATTCATAAGATCTGACAAGATGGCATGGGAGGCTCCCATGAGTTGCCACCGAAGAGTTCATCGCCGTTGATATTGATCGGAAGTGGCAGGATGCAAGCGTCGGCGTCTGGTCTCTTGCCGCCGCCAGTGTTGCCCCGAGCCCTTCACCCGTCCGCGCTCAGAAAATCACCTACCTGCTGAACCACGCGAAGAAGTATCAGCACCTGCTGGACGAGCTTCCTGTTTCGTGGAACGCCACGAAGGAGGAGACGCTCGACTACATCCGAGCGAAAGGGTAGCCCCTCACGGCTTTTCTGCTTTGTGCCGCGGTGGTCCCGCCTCTCCGATGGGCTGGGGGCCAAGAGACTGTCGAACGTGTCCTGGCCGCGCCACAGAAACGCCGAAATACATGTTTGCCAGTCACACGCATATGCGTACAATGCGCACTCTTACACAGGTGACGTGTGTATGTGGGAACGCGCACGCACATATCTATGAACGTGTGTGTACATATGTAGTGGCCTTCGTTCGGCCCATCCGCCACCGTGCCTGTGTTTTCGGTCAGAGGCCCCTTGTATGCCTGTGGGGACCTCTTGGGAGGCCGCTCAGAAGCTTGTTGGAGGTGGTTCCAGGGGTGCCTTTGTGCCTCTCGGGAGCCTCCTGGGAGCCTCTTGGGGCCTGATCTGGGCTTCTTGGGGCCTCCTGGGGCTTCTGGGGGTCCTCTTGGCGGCCTGCTAGCCGTCTCCGTGGTCGTCTCATTCGAGTTCCCCCTCTTCGGGTGTGGGGGGCACGATCCGTGTCACATAAAACAATGCGGGCTATTCTCGCGCGTTGGCCGCGAGCGCGTGTCGAGCTCATTCCAACACCTTCACCTCCGACACGAGGACATCGTTATCGTTATCGGCGGGCGTGGTCAACATCGGCGCCGTCGTTGGCCTTGTCGTCGTCATCGCCGCCATCGTCACCATCGTCGCAACTCCCATCATCGTGTCTACGGTTGTCGGCGTCGCCATGGTACCGCGCCCGCCGCGCCGCACTAGCTGGCCGCTGCTCGCGCGAGCATGCGCTGGCTAGCGCGGCCGCAGAGACGCACCAGCCAGTGCCGAGCATTCATGGCAATCGCCGTCGCATGGGTTTTGCAAGCCAAGTTGCGAGTGGGTGGGTGGGATGATTGCGCGAGCAGTGGAGTTGACAACTCATTGCGAGCATGGGTGATTTGCACCACATAGTTGCACTACGTTCACTGTACAACGTTTTTTTGCACGACACATTTTGCAACACGTATCCTGCACAACATACATGAGCACCATGCGTATTGCACACCACATGTTGCTAACGACACATGGTTTTGGGCCCACGTTGGCGAATGTACATTTACATACATCTCTGTCGGCAAACTTGATCATCTCCCTCCTCATCTGTGATACACCACGCCGAACGCTGTCCAACACGGTCCAACAATACTACCACACCCCAAAACGTAACGCACGTCAGTGCACACCTATGTAAACGAGTTCCAAGTAAGTCGCGGAAAGCAGCGTGCATACATGTCATGCAGTACTAAGTAACGCAACGGAGTGCACGTTAACGCAAAGCAGCGCAACGCAAGGTAATGCAATGCAGCGCAACGCAACTCAGTGCAGACATTACCAAGCGAGGCAACACATTGCAAAACAACGCACAGCAGTGCCCAGCAATGACATCAATGCAAAGCAATGCGAAGCGATGCAACGCAGTACGAAACAATACCAAGCAATACGAAGCAACGCGCAGCAATGCAGAACAATGCGAAACAGGGCGTACCAATGCAACACAATGCTCACTAATGCAAAACAGTGCCACGCGATTGCAAAACAATGCGACTGCAATGCGATGGGGCACACCAATGCAAAGTAACTAACAGCAGTGCAACGCAATGCAGAACAGTGCAGACCAGTACAAGCAGTGCAAGGCAGTGCCAGCCACTGCCAAGCAAGACAATGCAATGCGCAGCAATTCGAAGCAAAGCGCATCAATGCGAAGCAGTGCAGAGTCAGCGGCGATGAGGAGGCGGGCGGCGACGTGGGGGCGACCGCGGCCACATGGCGGCCACAACGGCTCGCAGGCCCAGGCGGCGGGCGGCGACGAGGCGGCGACGGCGGCCACATGGCGGCCACAACAGCTCGCAGACCCAGGCGGCGGGCGGCGACGAGACGGCGACAGTGGCCACATGGCGGCCAGAGCGGCCCGCAGGCTCAATTCTTTGGAAGACAATTGAGAAGTCCATATTGCAAGCGCTGTTTCGGGGAAAGCGACAAATGCACCCAAACGCCCCGACGGAGTCAGGCATGCCGCATATCTACACACGACCATGGACGCCCAGCGCAGTTCGCCAGTGTCTGGTTGTCTCCTGCCCCCCCGTCCTGTAGCCGCGGCTGGTGAGCAGGTGCCCTCTCAATCCAATCCATTGCTTGTCGTACCACGTCCCGGGCTTTGCAATTTTTGTTTGTTGTTGCATTGATGTTGTGTGTGCATGTATATATGTATATATGTTTGTTTGTTTGTTTGTTTGTTTGTTTGTTTGTATGTATGTATGTATGTATATATGTATGTATATATATATATATATATATATATATATATATGTGTGGTGTGCGTGTGCGTTCGTGCGTGGCGTCGTGCGTGAGTAAGAGAAGAGGATAGAGAAGACAGAGAGAGGAGAGAATGCGTGTGTTTGTGTGTGTGGTGTGTGTGGGTGTGTGTGTGTGTTGTGGATGCGTGCGTGCCCGTGCGTGCGTGCGTGCGTGCGTGCGTGCGTGTGTGTGTGTGTGTGTGTGTGTGTGTGCGTGTGCGTGTGCGTGTGCGTGTGCGTGTGCGTGCGTGCGTGCGTACCTGTGCGTGTATGTGCTTGTTTTTGCTCTCAGTCCTCCTGGGTTGTTCGGTCTTCGTTATCTCAGCGCAGCGCCGCCCGCACGCCTCAGTCCTCACCTCTTTCCTGCCTCCTTCTCTTCCTCCTCACCTCCCTGTCTCTGCTCTCCGTCCGCATGTCCATTTCGGCTCACCTCTCTCACGGATCGTGCCCCCGCAGGGTGCTCACCTGCGGCCCCAGCGGGCGTGTGCGCATGGCGGCACCGCGCTCCATTTCGGCGAAACCGTCACACGTTTCGTGCCCCACAGGGAGCTCCACCTATGGCCCCAGTGGGTGCGTCTGCATGGCGGCGCTGTGCCAAATTCGGTGCACCCCTCACGCGGATCGTGCCCTACCGAGCTCCATCTACGCCCCAGTGAGTGCGTCCAATGGCAGCACCGCGCCCATTTCAGCGCACCTGGAGCACCCCGTCTCCTCCTCCTCCTCCTCCTCCTCCTCCTCCTCACTCCTCACTCCTCCTCCTCCTCCTCCTCCTCCTCACTCCTCCTCCTCCTCCCGCCTCTCCCCTCCCTCCTCCGCCTCGCCCCCCTCGATCCTCTGGCCGCGGCCGCAAGACGTGGTGGCGGGACCGCCGCGGGCGCCCTTTGTGTGCCGCCAGCGGCCGCGCCCGCAGTTTTCACGCGCACCAGCGCGCCGCCGGCGCGCAGCCGCGGCCCGTGGGCGCCGGCGGCCTCTGCCCCCTGCGGCTCCTCCCTCCTCCTTCCTCTCTCCGTTCTTCTCCCTGCTCCCTCCTCACTTCTCCTTTTTCTCCTCCTCCTCCTCCTCCTCCTTCTCCGTTCTCTTCTTTCTCCTCCTCGGTGTAAGTGGCGAATCCTCGTGAGGTCCCCAGCGCCACCCGCCCGGCCTATCGCACTGTTGGAGCACAACCCGATCGAAACCCCGCGCCGCCTCATCAACCTCCTCCCTCCCTCCGTTCTTCTTCCTGCTCCCTCCTTCGTCCTCCTCCTCTTTCCTTCTCCCTCTTTATCCTCCTCCTCCTCCCCTTTCTCGTCCTCCTGCTCCTCCTCCCCCCCTCCTTTCTCCCTCCCTCCCATCACGGGGTCTTGACGTTTGGTTGTGTCATTCTAAGCAGGCACGGCTGATACCAGGTGTGGACGAACGCGGATCATTCCCATGCCGACGTTGACGCTTCCTCCACCCCCCCAGGGGGAAAGGCGAGGAGGAAAACTGAGGTGAAGGAAGATGAGGGGGAGGAGGAGCAGGGAGGAAGCAGGAGGATCCCTCAGGACCTCCCAAACGTTTTAAGCCACTTCTTGAGTCGCCCCTCCCCCCTCTTCCCTCCCGTCTCCTTGTCCTCCAACCTCCTGCGGTTGCCCCTCCTCCATACCTTTCCCTTGCAAGCAGCCCCTCCTGTCGCACCGCCAGACACAGACATGTCGATAGAGTGGGTGGGCTGTTTCGCTTGAGATGCCCCACAATTTCGGACCCTGAAGCTGGACATGCAGAATCTATATGGATGGAGGGCTGGTGGTTTTCAACATGTAACTCTCGCCTTAGCGCCGCACACATTCACGTTTCTAGTTTACGACATTTACTTTGATGGAGGACGAATATTTTTAAAAGTGTGTCACTGGTCATACAGCCGATGCTTGTCCCACGAAGCATGGACCTGTTAGTACAGTCTGTATACATATATATACATATATATGTATAATGAATATCGAGGCTGCCGAACGTTTTGTTCACAAGAATTCGATGATGTAATAAGTAAGTGTTGGACTTGTTTGTTTCATTGCTTTCTGTGGGGCTGCTATACCCAACCTAACGTAGTTTCACAATATTGGGTCGTAGTGCGCGGTGATTGGCTCTGGACTGTGCGCAAGCCGAATCAGTATGTCGCGCCCCGCGATTCACCGAAACATGGGTGTGGTCTATGAATACTTGATTTAGCGACCACGACGCGACCTTTGAGTTGTAATAGTTCGTTTTTGAAAGCAAGGGGGATTAGACACTCGACGTTAAACATGCGCATGTGTTATTAGTTGGTCGTTCGTTGGCATCAGCAAGCTGGAGAAAAAGAAAAGGCAAGCGTGCACGCTGTCACAAGGAAGTTGCGGGCCGTTGGCCTTCAGGGCCACCGCGGTGGGCGCGTCCACCTGATTTGATGTGTGCGCGCTGGTATGGGAGACCCTCCCATTCCACGAAGGCACCTGGCGATCATGTGTTATGATCAGTTGTGTGCGGGCACTTTCATTGGGATGATGAAGACTATGTCCAGGGGCCCCCGCGCGATACCAGCGTTTTCGTCAGAACTGGCGAGCATTCATCGCCTCCGCGACGTGGCTGCGATGAACATGGCATTTTTCGTTGCCTTGGAGTTTGCCGAGTTGCGTATGCCGCGCAGGCATGGGGCTGGGGGGTTGACGCCCCCACGGTCCCAGAAAAGCAAGGGTCAAAACCATGTCGTTCGTTTGAAGGGGGGCAGGGTGAGCACGGAGCTGTGGTCCGAGTTCTAGGTTCTCCTGAAGCGGGACGCCCCGATGACGGCGACGTCCATCGTCCGCGCGGTGGACGCCATTTTGGGCCAGGTGCAGTCGGACCAACTGGACGTCGGTGTCCTGCAGGTCGTGCGTTCGGTGGCCAGCGGCGCTGCTCCCGCCAACCATGGTGCGATGAAGTTAGTGGCGGGGCATGGTCTCCGGCCTAATTCGCGTGCAGGGTGTTCTTGTGGTTTCGCGTGGCCCGCCGAGCCAATCTGGCGACAGCCAACGAAGTTGTTGACAGCAGTCAAATTGCTTCCGATGTTTTAGCGGATTTGTTGATATGTTGCGCCGAGTAAGTTGGGGGCAACTTGCGTTGGGACGCGGTGCGGGCTTGGGCAGACGTGGGCGGCGGCGGGGCGGCCGAGGGCGTGGCGTCGAAGCTGCGGCATTTGCGCGGAATGGGCGTCCTGGATGTGTGCGCGCCCAACTGATGCGTTGAAGTTGCCTCAGCGGTGTGCGACAGGTCAATGTCGCGCCGCGTTGCACGCGCCACTCTACGCGCCACTCAATGCCGCATCGACTCAATCGTGGGTCGTTTCTGGTCCATCACCGGATGCGTCACCTCTTTCGCGGGGATGACAGTCTTCGGTCGCCGGCCGTCCGCCGATGCATTTGCCTTCCGCGCCATCGATCCTGCGCGAAAGAACCGAGACAGACTGAGGTGGCTCCGCCACCCCGGATGAGCTCGGAAGGGCGCCGTTGCGCCGTCTAGTTGGCGTGCGTCGCCGAGGGCATTTCGGCGCAGACGTTGTCTGCGGGCCCGCGCCCCTCTCTGGCGCGCCAAGGCCGCGGGGAGGTCCAGGAACGCGTGTCCACGAAGGTCCGTGGGACCTCCCGCTGCTCGTGCGCGGCCCCAACCTGGATTGCGCGGGCGCAGTCGCGGACCTGTCCCGCGCGGCAGATCGGAAGATTCGCTGGCCCGAGGAGCGGGGGACTTTCGCGACAGCATTGCGGAAGTTGACAACGCGTCACTTTGTGCCGTCCGGGTGGCGCCCCGCGGCCGCCGCGTGATTCTCGGCAGGGTCGAGGGAGGTGTGTGGCGCGGGTTGGGCGCCCCCGCTGTGCCGAGATGTAGTGGCGTGTTGGTTGGCGGGCGTGGTTGGGGATCTCCGCGTGTCCCCGTCCGTTTAGCGGGAGTTGGAAGGCGCTGTCGTCGTCGTCCAGCGCGAGCGCCGAGAGGAATCGCGCGCGCGCGAGAGGTGGCGCGATGCCGTTTGCAAGGCGCGGTGGGGCTCGGGGGATCCCTGCCCAGTTCCGCGACGCCCTTGGTCGACCCCGTCGAGCCAGCGGCGCGGTTGCGGCGCTTGCTCCAGCGGCCCGGGGCGCGGGCGATTGGCGGGCAGTTTCAGAACATCTGCCTCGCTGTTCCGCGGGCGCCGTCGTGCAGCGCTGCCGTGTCGCGCGCCGTTGAGGTCCTCTGACGTTTGCTGCTCGGCGCAGCGTGGCGGGGATGCTGGGGCGCGTGCCTGTCTGCGCCGCGGCTGCCAAGCAGTTCCCGGACTGGCCCCCGGGGCTCCAGGGGGGGGCGGCGCGGCGGGCCCAGCGCGGCAAGTGGGCCCGCGTCGCTGGCCCTTGCGAGCGACCTGAGGCGCGCCGAAGTTTCGTTGCGGGATGCGCGGGGCGGAGTTCGAGGTGCATTCCGAGCGGGTCCGAGGCCGTGCCCAGGCGCCGCTGCCGCGCCGGAGGGGGTGGTTCTTCGCCCCTCATTCGGTTTCGGATGTCGATTCGTTGGGCGGTTCAGCGCTGGGAGACAACAAAAACGCGAAGCGCGATTCCTCGCGATGGGCGTGGGGGCATGGCGCCGACGCGCGGGGCGCCTAGTGCCCTACGGGGGCTTCCGCCCGCCCGCTCAGCTTCGGTTGTTGCTGCCGGGGCGAGTGCCCCTTCGTCGTGGATTCCGGTGGTGGCGCGGCTCGGCCTGGGCTTCTTCGCGTTCGCGCTCGGGCTCGCCATTGCGGGCGATCTCGTTGCGTGGTGCGCCCGCCTCAGGGGGCGGGGCCTCTGCGCCGTCTTTCGACGTTGGCGACGCCGCGCGACCGCCGCGGGGGCGGCGGGCGGCTTGTCCGAGGGCGCCGCCGAGGTCCAAGCGTTGAAGGTCACGGTGTAGATTATCCTTGTGGGCATCGCGCCAGCCTTCGACGCGGCGCCGGCTGTGTCGGGCCTTCCGAGCAGCGCCGCCCCGCCCCGGGGCAATGGCGATGGGTTGTGTTTTTTTGGCCGCTGCGACCTCGCGTCTGCGCCCCGTCTCGAGTCCGGCGCAGGGGGCGCGATTGGAGAGCTTTTGGGGGCGCGCGGCGAGGGCGGGGCCGAAGGCGAGGGGGCGGCGCGCGGGGTTCGCGCGGCCAGCGCGCGTCGCGTTGCTTTCGGCTCGCGCGCGGTTTGCGCGGTCGGCCACTGCGCCCTCTGCTGGGGCTAGGGGCGGCCCGGCGCCGAGATCGGGGCTGCCGCCCGGCGCTGCCCCCCCCCCCCCCGCAGAGATGCGGCGCGCGCTCGAGATGTTGAGGGCGCTCGCCGCTGGAGTGCTGCGGCGGTGCGGGGGGCCGCTGGCGAGGGCGTCGGCTGTTTTGGCGGCGCGGGCGGCGCGCCCGTCGGCCCGTCCGCCCCGCGCGGCGCGCCCGCGAAATGCGGCGGCCTCGGGGTGGCGTGTTCGAGGCGGGCGCCGCGGGCAGCCCGGGCTGTGGCCGCTCGGTCGGGCCGTGGGGCCCGGGCTCTGCCTCGGCCGATGGGCCGCGCGGACTGCCGCGTAATTTCGGCGCTCTCGCCCGCTTTCGTATCCTGCCGAGCGTCTCCGCGCCCGCTTCCGCGCCGCCCCGTCGGGCCGCCGCCGCCGGGCCCCGCGGCGCGGGCGGGGGGGCGGGGCGGCGGGCGGCGGGGGGGCCCGGGGGGGCGGGGGGCGGGGGGGCGAGGGAAGGAGGGGATGGGGCGCGGGGGGGGGGGCGGGCCAGGGCAGCGGCGAGGGTGGGGGGGTGGGGGCGCCGAAGATGAGGAGTGTGTGTGTGTGTGTGTGTGTGGTGTGTGTGTGTGTGTGTGTGTGTGTGTGTGTGTGTGTGTGTGTGTGTGCGTGTGCGGTGCGTGTGCGTGTGCGTGTGCGTGGGCGTGTGCGTGTGCGTGTGCGTGTGCGTGTGCGTGTGCGTTGTGCGTGCGTGCGTGCGTGCGTGTGTGTCTGTATGTGCGGGGCGGGGGGGGGGGGCGTCGTCGCCGTCGATGGCGAGGGGCCGTTCGCGCTGTATTGGCCGTTCAACCGTCTGGTCGTCATGGGCGTCTCTTCCCTTTCTCGCCCTTGTGCTCTCGCCCGCTCCTCCGCGTTCTTCTTCGTCTTTCGCCTTTTCCGTTCCCGCCGTCCTCGCCCCCCGCGCCCCCCCCCCCCCCCGGTCGCCTTCGTCTTCGCGCCCCGGCCGCGGGCCCCATCGGCGAGGTGCCAATCGAGGACTCGCGGGGCGGGGGCCGCGCCCCCGAGTGGAGTTCGGCCGCGTGCTTCGCCGCGGTCGCAGGCCGGCAGTTCATCCCGCGACAGCCGGGGCGACCTTGGCGGTTGTTGGAAAGGCTGCCCCCTGGCGGATTCGCCGAGGGCCCCCTGGGAGTTTTCGGGCCCGTTGACGCCCGGGCGGCGCGCGAGACCGCTCGCCGCTGCGGGCGACCCCGCGCCGCGCGAGGCGTCGCGGGCTGAGCGCGGGCGCCGTCCTCGAGCTTCGCGCCGCCTGGGAGATTGACGCGCGCGGCCTCTGGGGCTCGCCCGCGAGCTTCGGGCGCGTGAGACGCAGCGCGCCTTGGCGCGCCAGGTTTCTGAGGTCCCAGATTGGGAGATGAGCGCAGCGCCCGGGGCCGCCCGGGGCCCTGAGGCTTTCGGAACATGTTCAAGTGTATGTCGCATCGAGATAATGGATCCCCGCTGGCTGTGATCGTGGCGGCGTCCTTCTTTTCCGTGACATCACGTCGGTTGATTTAGCCTGGCACCCTTTGGCGTGGACACGCGGGCGCGCGGCGCAACAAGTGCCGGGCGGTCTTGCAGACGTGGGTTGCAGCCGACAACGAGGCGGTGATATTCTGGGCGTGGTTGCGCGGATTCTTTCCCGCCGCCGGGCGAGTTCGCCATGTATTTCGCAGTCGGGCAGCGCGCCCGAACGCGCCAGGGCCCCGCTGGCGCCATCGTGGGCCAATTGGTGGCAATATGTGTTTGCTTTCCATGTCGCCGCAGCTCCTTCTTTCCTGCTAGCCCCCGGTAACGAACAGACCGCTCCCTCGGGTGCGGTGGGCATTAATCTCGATCGCGTGGCTCGTGTTTGGTATCTGCCTGCGCAGCCAAGCGCCGTTGCTTCCAGTGGCGACGTGCCCCAGCGGTGCTGGCGGCAAAAACAGATCTTCGCGTCCGTTTTGGACCGACGTTGTGTCATTGATTTGTTGTGCTTCGGCGTGAGGGGCGGCCGCGCGCCTCCCGGGTTGCGACCGTGTTTTGGGTGGTTTCCCCCCCGCCGTCGTTGCGTCGAGGGGGGTCATCTCGATCGCGGAGCTCCTGTTTAAAGTGTGCTTGGGTGACCGTGTCGGCGCGCCTTTCCTGACCGCGGCTTGGAGCCAAGTCGCCGCTGACAGAAACGCCCGCGTAGCTTGGCGCTTCCCTTTCAGAAGCGACGTGCCTCAGCGGCGGCTCGGGCAGAAAAGGATCGTTGCGTCCGCTTTGGTTGCCTGCGCGCATGGGCCCAGCGGGGTAATCAAAGTTTGCGCGTATGTATAGAAACTGCGTAATCCCCAATGCGCCGCTTCTGTTCTCTACCGAAACAAATATCATCGCATCGATGTAAATGTGGGTGCAGTTCGGTCGGCGCTTTCTAAAGTTTTTTAGTTTTAGTTTGGTTAAAAAAAGCGGACGAACATCTCTCGCTGCCTGTCTGTCATGCCTTGTATTTCACAGCGTCGCGGCGCCGCGTTTGTCATGTCTCCTAAAGATTAACAGATGGGGTGCCGTTCTTTTCCAATGTGGGAATGCCGAGTGATACTAGGTTTTCCAGCCAGGATTGTGGTCGAGGGCGTTTTTTTAAAAATCGAGGTCGCGCTGGGGAGGTCCGATTTTTGAATGCTGGTGTGAATGGCGTAACAATCCGGCCCTCGTCTTTCAAGGGGAAGCTCCCCGCACTGGGCAAACATGCTCGCAGGGGTTTGTGAATACAAAAGCTGGGGTGGGATGGTGTACCGCAGCGTTGTTGATGTCTGGTGGGGTTACTCTGTTCTTTCTCTTTTCCTCCTAGGCTTCAGACGCCATGCTGTCGTTCGCATCGTGGGCCCACTGGCCATTTCCCTGGCGCTCGCTTTTCATTCCGAGTTGTTTGTTGGCGGTTCTGGGACCCACCAGAATCCGAATATTGGGAAACGTTCGCCGTCGTGATTTTCCCGCGACGCGAGGGGAGGGGTCTCCTGGCGGAGGCAGTCTGTGCAACCCCACGGGGCGTGGCGCTTCTGACCCTGTCCTCGGTCCGTTTCCCTCCTCCGAGCCCCGTCCCCTGAAGAGCGGCAGGGCGGCCCGGGGGCGCCTGGCTGGACGTTGCGGCGGCGCCACGGGCACTCCCTGAAACGGCGCCCGCGGTATCCTGCTCGTCGTCATCCCAGACTCCAGCCGCGCGGTGATGATGACAACACTGATTTTGACGACGATGGCGATGCCAATGGTGATGGCGATGGCGATTGCGATGATCATGATCATGATTCTGATGATGGTGATGATGATTCTGATGATGATGGTGGGGATTGTGATGATGGTTGTTGTGGTGGTGCTGATGATGATGATGATGGTGATAATCATGCTGATAGTGATGCTGATGATTATGAGGATGATGACGATGATGATGACGATGATGATGATGGTGATTGTTCTTATGATGGTGATCATGATGATGGTGTTGATGTTGGTGATCATGGTGATGATGCTGATGATGAGGATGATGATGATGCTGATTCTGATGATGATGGTAGTGATGATGGTGATGGTGATGATGGTGATGATGCTGACCATGATGACGATGCTGATGATGGTGGTGATAGTGATGGTGATGGTGACGGTGATGATGATGCTGATGATGCTGCTGATGATGATGATGATCAGGTTTAGGATGAGGAGGAGATGCAGTAACGCTAGTGGCGGTGATATAGTGATGACCTTCGGTAATGCTGATGATGTTGTTGTTGACGAGGCGGCAGTTTCTACATCTGATGATGGCGATGATGCTGACGAAGACGATGATGACGATGATGATGATGATGATGATGATGACGATGACGATGACGATGACGATGGCGATGATAATGATGATGATGACGTTTCTGATGATGATGCTGATGATGATAATGACGTTGACGATGACGATGACGATGATGATGATGATGATGATGGCGATGATGATGACGATTCTGATGATGATGATGATGATGATGGTGATGATGATGATGGTAACGATG
>CAUYUJ010000830.1:91638-104138 GCA_963575745.1 Prorocentrum cordatum
GCATCTGCATCTACATCTACATCTACATCTACATCTACATCTACATCTACATCTACATCTACATCTACATATACATCTACATCTACATCTACATCTACATCTACAACATCTACATCTACATCTACATCTACATCTACATCTACATCTACATCTACATCTACATCTACATCTACATCTAGATTTCCACCGACAGCTACAGCTACAGCTACAGCTACAGCTACAGCTACAGCTACAGCTACAGCTACAGCTACAGCTACAGCTACAGCTACAGCTACAGCTACAGCTACAGCTACGGCTACAGCTACAGCTACAGCTGCAGCTGCAGCTGCATCTGCATCTGCATCTCCATCTCCATCTGCATCTGCATCTGCATCTGCATCTGCATCTGCATCTGCATCTGCATCTGCATCTGCATCTACATCTACATCTACATCTACATCTACATCTACATCTACATCTACATCTACATCTACATCTACATCTACATCTACATCTACATCTACATCTACATCTTCATCTTCATCTACATCTGAATATATATATCTATACCTACATCTACATCTACCTCTACAATTACGTCTACGTCTAGGTCTACGTCTACGTCTACGTCTACGTCTATATCTACGTCTACGTCTACGTCTACGTCTACGTCTACGTCTACGTCTACGTCTACGTCTAAGTCTACATCTACGTCTACGTCTACGTCTACATCTACATCTACATCTCCATCTCCATCTACATCTACAGCTACAGCTACAGCTACAGCTACAGCTACATCTACATCTACATCTACATCTGCATCTGCATCTGCATCTACATCTACATCTACATCTACATCTACATCTACATGTACAGTTACATCTACATCTACATCTACATCTACATCTACATCTACATCTACATCTACATCTACATCTACATCTACATCTACATCTACATCTACATCTACATTTACATTTACGTTTACATCTACATCTACATCTAAATATACATATACATATACATCTACATCTACATCTACATCTACACATATATATACATACATATACATATACATATTTATATACACACATATATATATGTATATATATGTATATACATACATCTACATCTACATATGTATCTAAATCTACATATACATCTACATCTACATCTACATCTACATCTACATCTACATCTACATCTACATCTACATCTACATCTACATCTACACCTACATCTACACTAATCCTACATCTACATCTACATCTACATCTACATCTACTCTACATCTACATCAGCATCTGCAATCCAATGCATCCTATATCTGCCTCTTGCCATCTGCATGACGGCGCGCTCTGCATCTGCATCTCATCTACTTACACTACATCTACATCTCCATACTGATTTCCATCTGATCGTCTTCTCTAATCTATCTTCCTTGGGATACGATTAACCTCTACATCTACATCTACATCTACATCTACATCTACATCTACATCTACATCTACATCTACATCTACATCTACATCTACATCTACATCTACATCTACATCTACATCTACATCTACATCTACATCTACATCTACATCTACATCTACATCTACAGCTACATCTACATCTACAGCTACATCTACAGCTACATCTACATCTACATCTACATCTACATCTACATCTACATCTACATCTACATCTACATCTACATCTACATCTACATCTACATCTACATCTACATCTACATCTACATCTACATCTACATCTACATCTACATCTGCATCTGCATCTGCATCTGCATCTGCATCTGCATCTGCATCTGCATCTGCATCTACATCTGCATCTGCATCTGCATCTACATCTGCATCTGCATCTGCATCTGCATCTGCATCTGCATCTGCATCTGCATCTGCATCTGCATCTGCATCTGCATCTGCATCTGCATCTACATATACATCTACATCTACATCTACATCTACATCTACATCTACATCTACATCTACATCTACATCTACATCTACATTCACATCCACATCCACATCCACATCCACATCCACATCCACATCCGCATCCACATCCACATCCACATCCACATCTACATCTACATCCACATCCACATCTACATTTACATCTACATCTACAGCTACAGCTACAGCTACAGCTACAGCTACAGCTACAGCTACAGCTACATCTACATCTACATCTAAATCTACATCTGCATCTGCATCTACATCTGCATCTACATCTACATCTACATCTATATCTACATCTACATCTACATCTACATCTACATCTACATCTACATCTACATCTACATCTACATCTACATCTACATCTACATCTACATCTCCATCTCCATCTCCATCTCCATCTGCATCTGCATCTGCATCTGCATCTGCATCTGCATCTACATCTACTTCTACATCTACATCTACATCTACATCTACAGCTACAGCTACAGCTACAGCTACAGCTACAGCTACAGCTACAGCTACAGCTACAGCTACAGCTACAGCTACAGCTACATCGTCATCTACACCTACACCTACACCTACACCTACACCTACACCTACATCTACATCTACATCTACATCTACATCTACATCTACATCTACATCTACATCTACATCTACATCTACATCTACATCTACATCTACATCTACATCTACATCTACATCTACATCTACATCTACATCTACATCTACATCTACATCTACATCTACATCTACATCTGCATCTACAGCTACATCTACATCTACATCTACATCTACATCTACACCCGCAACATCTACATCTACATCTACATCTAAATCTACATCTACATCTACATCTACATCTACATCTACATCTACATCTACATCTACATCTACATCTACATCTACATCTACATATACATCTACATCGACATCGTGCATCTACATCTACGTTTACTTCTACACCTGCTTCTACACCTAGTTCTACTTCTACATCTACATCTGCATCTACATCTACATCTACATCTACATCTACATCTACATTTACATCTACATCTATATCTACATCTACATCTACATCTACATCTACATCTACATCCTACATCTACATCTACATCTACATCTGCATCTACATCTACATCTACATCTACGTCTACATTTGCGCCTGCATCTGCATCTGCATCTACCTCTACCTCTACCTCTACCTCTACCTCTGCATCTACATCTACATCTACATCTACATCTACATCTACATCTACACCTACATCTACATCTACATCTACATCTACATCTACATCTACATCTACATCTACATCTACATCTACATCTACATCTACAGCTACAGCTACAGCTACAGCTACAGCTACAGCTACAGCTACAGCTACAGCTACAGCTACAGCTACAGCTACAGCTACAGCTACAGCTACATCTACATCTACATCTACATCTACATCTACATCTACATTTACATTTACATTCTACATTCTACATTCTACATTCTACATTCTACATCTACATCTACATCTACATCTACATCTACATCTACATCTACATCTACATCTACATCTACATCTACATCTACATCTACATCTACATCTACATCTACATCTACATCTACATCTACATCTACATCTACATCTACATCTACATTTACATATACATCTACATCTACATCTACATCTACATCTACATCTACATCTACATCTACATCTACATCTACATCTACATCTACATCTACATCTACATCTAATTCTACATCTACATCTACATCTACATCTACATCTACATCTACATCTACATCTACATCTACATCTACATCTACATCTACATCTACATCTACATCTACATCTACATCTACATCTACATCTACATTTACATCTACATCTACATCTACATCTACATCTACATCTACATCTACACCTACATCTACATCTACATCTACATCTACATCTACATCTACATCTACATCTACATCTACATCTACATCTACATCTACATCAACATCAACATCAACATCAACATCTACATCTACATCTACATCTACATCTACATCTACATCTACATCTACATCTACATCTACATCTACATCTACGTCTACGTCTACATCTACATCTACATCTACATCTACATCTACATCTACATCTACATCTACATCTACATCTACATCTACATCTACATCTACATCTACATCTACATCTACATCTATATCTACATCTACATCTACATCTACATCTACATCTACATCTACATCTACATCTACATATACATCTACATCTACATTTACATCTACATCTACATCTACATCTACACCTATGCCTGCATCCACATCTACACCTACACCCACATCTACATCTACATCTACACTTTCGCATTGGTTCTGCTTTTGCTTTGCATTGCCTTTGCTTTTGCTCTTGCCTTTGCTTTTGCCTTTGCCTTTGCTTTTGCTTTTTCTGTTGCTTTTGCTTCGCTTTTGGTTTTGTTTTTTGTTTGGTTTTGCTTTTGCTTTGCCTGCGCACAGACACACACGCACACACACGCATGTTTTTGCATTCGCTCACCGGTTGTGCTTGAGAATGCTCCGGATCCGGTCTACACCGCACGATTTGGCATTGAGCAAGGTTGTGCAACATTTGCTACACCGAGCGTTTGTACGAAACAGTACTGCAGCAGCAACTCCCAGATCGGTGCAACAAGCTGTTCAGCATTGTTCATTGTTTCAGCGGGCATCATCGGCGCTGGAATATGCGGTTTCACCAGAGTGATGTGATCACAACCTCCCCGCTGTCGTGGGGTCGCCCGAGCCACTCTTGGCGCGCAGGGACTCTTGGCGCGCAGGGACTGTGTCGAATAACCAGTAGTACAAAGATCGCCGTGACTGGCTCCCCTTCCGCAACTCGCAGATCTTGTCGCAGAAACGCTGCAAATTAACAATCGGCCGCCGCATTTGAGCAAGGATGTGCTCGCAGCCGATTTGCAAGAGGCGGTCACATGCACACGCACACACATGCAGGATGTCACATGGGTGTTATGTATATGTATATGTATATGTATATGTATATGTATGTATATATATGCATATATAAAAGGACATTTAGGACATGCGATAATACGTCGGGTTTCATGTCTCCCGGCCGGTGCTATGTGCGAAACCTTCGTGAATCCTGAGGGCTCAAACTGCTCCACTAAGGGCTCAAGATGGCCCACAGACGGACAACATGCATGGAACATACGTGCGCACACACACATATAAGTATGTATGTGTATATATATATATATGTATAACACAGCAGCAATAGTGGATGCTGTGCTATGCTATGCTATGCTGTGCTCTGCTCTGCCCTGCTCTGTTCAGCTTTGCAATTCTATGCTATGCTATGCTATGCTATGCTATGCTGCTCAATGCTATGCTGAGCTATGCTATGCTATGCTATGCTTTGCTATGATTTGCTTTGCTATGTTATGCTATGCTGCGCTATGCTATGCTATGCTATGCTATGCTATGCTATGCCTTCACTCTTGCCTTTGCTTTCGCTTTTGCTTGGCACCCAGGGAGCGCAACTGGGGAACCGCGCGTTTGCTTTTACCTTTGCTGTTGCTTTTGCTTGGCTCCCAGGGGACTGGGGGAACCGCCCGGGGCGGTTTGCACTGCCCGGCCCCTTTAAGCCAAGCGAGTAAGAACCCTTCTAGGCAGAGCCTAGGTAGGGAAAAAGTGGAGCTGCGAACGCAGGAGGAGGAGGAGGAGGAGGAGGAGGAGGAGGAGGAGGAGGAGGAGGAGGAGGAGGAGGAGGAGGAGGTGGCGGGTGAGCAGGAGGATGGGCGGGAGGGGAGGAAAAGGGTAAGGACGAACAAGATGAGCGGAAGATTGAGGAGCGGAATGATGAGTGGGAGGATGAGCGGAAGGACAAGGACGAACAGGATTCGCGGAATGATGAGAGGAAGGATGAGCAGGAGGAAAAGGATGAGCGGGAGGAAAAGTGGCCCGCGCTGGGGCGAGAGCGCCATTCTGAACGACGGGGGCAAAGCGCCGATTCCAAAATGAGGCCCACGCTTCAGTGGGAAGGTAATTTGAAACTGAAAACAGTGGAATTGTATACAACCGTCAGAGAAATCAATGTTTTGAAATTTCGTATGGAGGAAAGCGCGCGGAGGGGGCGGGAGATGTTCTGGGCAACTTCTGGGGAGGAGGGGGAGTATTATTCATATTGTTCAAGTATGGAGTGGCAGGAGGAGGGGGAGGAGGTGGATGAGGAGGTGGATAAGAAGGGGGAGGGAGGATGAGGAGGTGGAGGACGGGAGGCTGGGGAAGCAGGAGGAAGCGTTATCGTCGTCGTCGCCGCCGTCGCCGCCCCCGTCGTCGTCGTCGCCGCCGCCGCCGCCGTCGTCGTCGTCATCGTCGTCGTCGTCGTCGTCGTCGTCGTCGCCGAGGGAGCAAATAGACAGTGAAGAACATTTGAAGGTCCGCGCCTCTGCCGCCAGCCCCCCTTTGGCTTTCCAACCGGCTACGTCGGTCGCATGGTCTGACTGGCTTACCGGCGAACTTGGTGGCAGGTTGGTTGTGTGTCTGGCTGGATGATTGTTTGGCTGGCTGGCTGACCGGTTGGTTGGTTGGCTGGCCGGCTGGCTGGCTGTCAGACTTGGCTAGCTGATTGGATGGCAGGCTGGTTTGTTGGTAGTTGGCGGGTTTGCGAAATCGAGAGAGAGAGAGAGAGGCAGAGAGCGAGCCGTGCATGTCCAGGGTGCATTGGCACTGGTCGTGGCACTTGGGCTCATGTCGGTGCTTCGAAGCACAGGCGCTGGCAGCTGCGCGCCGCGCGCGCTCGGAACCGTGCCGCAGGTCTTGCAGAAGTGCTGGTCCACCTGCTGCCTGGCATGCGAGATCGTAAACGCACCAGTCCCAAGTATTTCTATGCTGGCCACGTTTCCAGGGGCCGCGCGGGCGGGCTCCAATAAAGCCTCCCGGCGGTCCTGGCGTGAAACACAGCGCGTCACTGCACTTCCATCCGGTTGCTGGGCAACGTCTCTCATCATGACCAGTTGTCTATGTGCCGGCAGGGAGCTCAGCTTTTTGCAGCCGCAGGTAGCAAGAACGGAATCGTTGGTGATGCGGCTAACATATGAATGCCCAATGCCAGCTATTTGTCGCAGACAGCGTGCTTGGAAGGCGTCCAACTTGTTGTTCTCGGCCTTGTTGAGCCACACTGTGTGCAAACAGTGCATGAACTTGGATACAATGCGTGCTTCAAACATTCGCACTTTTTTGTCAGGGGAGTCTTGCAGTGCTCTGGAGCCTTGCAGAGCGTGCTGAAATCTGCCGCTTTCATGCCCATGCCCGTGCGTCTGGTCAGCTCAGGGCCACTTCCTCCGCTGGCAGTCAGGAGGCCGCCCGGATAAATCATGCTTTCGTTGCACGGCACAGCTGCGCCGCCCGGTTTCTTGATTGCGATCTGGCACCGAATAGGTAGAGCTACTATGGTGTTCCACTTGAACGTCAGGCCGTAGTGCTTCCTGCCTCCTGAATTCAATTCATGAGCGCGCCCACGAAGTCGTCGTTGGTGCCCACCACGAGCGTGTTTTCCGCTTAGATCAATTTGCTGAGTGGAAATTCTTCATCTTGCGTAAAACCCTGCCGTTTGAAAGCATCCGCGGCGTCGCGCATCAAGACGGTCATCACTACAGAGAACAAGGACGGAGATAAAGGGCACACATGTGAGATACTGTACTCTTTCGGCCACGGTGTGGGCACTGTTCTGGCCCCTCGCACCCTGAACGACCTACGTGTATATTTTGACTGCACGCATTCGGTGTGTTTCGCAGGGACGCCAAAACGCCGTAGAGCCTACACTAGACCCTTCGGCGATACACTATCGAAGGCCTGTGCCCAACACAACGATAGGAATCGGCGGCGAGCGAGTGGGGGAAGTGAGAAGGAGAAGGCCTTCGCTGAAGGCGGCGGGACTTCTCAGAAGCCCTCGCGCCTTTGAACAGTTTTCAGTGTCTTCGGGGAAGGCTGGGACAACTTTTCAGAAGGCCGGGGGACTTCCGAACCTTCTGAGAAGGCCCGCCCTTTCTTACTTCCCCCCTGGGCTCGCCGCCAAAGGAAGATCAGCGGACTGAGCGGGAAACCTACGTTGCTTCGATCATCCTTCGGGCGACGAACAAGGCGTCCGACGTGTCGCGGCCACTTCTGAAACCGTACTGCGTGTCCCAGAGTCGACGCTCTGCGCTTACGTCCTTCAGCCGATTAAGCAATATAATGGCGTACAGCTTGTGCCCAATCGGTAGCAGGGGCCTGTAGTTGGCGCAGTCCGCAACGTCGTCCTTCTTGAAGATCGCTGCGACCATCGCTTCGTGCCACGCTGCGGGGACGGACTGTTTCTCCAAGCACCTGTTGCACAACACAGTAGCCCACTCCACTACTGGAGTACCCGGCATGTTAGCATGCAAATGGTCTTCCAGAATTCCCCCCAGGATGTCGTCGCTATTCGGCGCTTTCTTCCGCTTGAGCTGGCGGGCTGCGCTTCGCACCTCCCCTGGGCTGATCTGGTCGCATTCGACAGGCAGCGCTGGGCCAAGAAGAGAGGGATCGTCGAGGAGGTCGTGGGCCGCACAGCCCATTGCCGGCCATGCATAGAGGGGGGTATGGGGAGGGGGGAAGGCTTCTTGAAAGCACCCCTACTTCTTAGAATGCGCGGGCCTTATCTATAGGTGCAAGGCCGTCGCCTTCTACGAAGCAGCCTCTTTCTAAAAACGCCTCCCCCCTGCCCCCTCTGCGCGCCGCCAACATTGGACCTTGGAGAAGTGCTCCGCAAGAGTTTCGGCCCTCGCGTTGCTGTCCACTTAAGCGCCCACGCGAATCCCGCATATCCGTCTTCGCCGCGCTCGGGGGCCTCTCCCTGAGCTTCTGGATCTTTGTCCAATCATCAGGGGCCAACATCTCGTCAAGCCACTTGCTCGGGTCAGCTTTCACAGCAGCTCTGATCGTGCCTCCGCCACAGAAATATCTACACAGACACTCTCCAATTTTGTTCCTGGGCCTCAAGGGAGGATGGCGGTGGGTAAATCACCACTGCGAGCCAGCGACTTACACACCGCCGCCCTCTCTGAAGGTGCATGCAAAATAGGTCGAAGGGTGTCTGTGTATATATATATATATATATATGTGTGGCGAACTGCTGTGCAGCCGTTTCTCAGTCTCGTGATCGCCACTCTGTCGCGCCTATCCTCGCAAAGCAATCAGATGTAGAGTAGCTTCTCTGACCCATGGCCTGCTGTTGGTGCCCAAAGCCTCCGGCAGGCATTTCTGCGCAGCGTCGGCGAAAGCGTCCACCATGGAGTTGTTGAGCTGGTCTAGCCCCCCCAGGGGTCCCAGTTTCCCATGCCATCCACGACAGCATGTTGGACTGCTGCTGCAGGTGGGCCACGCGACAGGGCGAGACAGCGTGCTGTCGGGCAGCTTTCGGGATGTCAAAGCGCACGTAACATTGCAAGAGGGAGTGATGGGATGCCAGAGTGGTTTCCCGAACATAGCAAACGTCACAGACGTGATCTTGAACTTTGCGCGAACACAAGAAGAAATCGATCTGCCCGAAATGCTCCAGCATGGCTCGATCTGATGGCCAGGACCCTACATTGTATCATGTAATTTGCACCTCGGGCTGGTGCTCAAAGATCGTGTCGCTGACCACCAAATCGCGGGACACGCAGAGATCCAGTAAGAAGCTTGTTCGAAAGGGTGGGACCAGGGGCCTGCTCCACAGGGATCGTGGCTGCGCGAACGCGGACCCGCCGTCTTTTACAATGGAATTGGCCCCCCCAGGAGTGTGGATCCATCGTTTGACAGGAGCGGCGAAATGGACCTGTGTTTTGGACTTGCCAACAGAAGCGGCCCGTAATACATACAATAATTGTGTTGTGCTCCGCGCATCTCTGACATCGGCCCGTTGGGATCTTATACATTGCTGCATTGCATAGCACCTCATTGCGTTCCACGTTGTCAAGTGTTATTGCGTTGCACACACACATGTAGCCAGCACCATATACCCCTGTATGGGGTCGCGCAGGGGTCATGTTTTGGATCGGGAGGACGAGTAGGCGGAGGAGGCAGGGGCCGAGGACGAGTAAGAAAGACACGAAGCGGAAGATAATGATGAAGAGAGGGGAGTGGGAGACGATCCCTGGAGGCCTGTGGCGGTCCTTGGACGTCATTGAGGTCTCCAGAGGTTCTTGGAGGCAGTAGCCCAACATGGATCAGCAAATAAGCACTCCAACTAGTCGTTCTTCAAACCTCGATCCCTCCCCTTCCCTCCTCACACCTTCTTCAGGTGGACGGGGATGAAAAGGAGGTAGCTTTCAGCCAGCCAAGGTGGTGAGTATGTTCCCTCCACCGTGCGCGAACGCTGGGTACGCGGAGCCGCTGATGGAGCCGATGACGTTCACGTTCTAGCATCCCAGCCCCAGCTGGTGCACGTACCTCAAGGACAGAACAGCGTCCCTCACCAGTAAGCCGCGATTGGGGGAGCTGCTTTCCACACACACACACACCCACACACCCTGGAGGATCCATTGGCTTCGACACCCCTATCGAGGGATTGTCGATGCCGTGGGCTCCCCTGTGGAGGTAATGAACACAGCTCCCGCAGTTGTGGCTGGTCGGCTCTGCCTCTGCCCGCCCCTTCTTCCGCTCCTCCTCCTCCCCTCCCACTCCCCCTCCCCCTCCCCCTCGCCCTCGCCCTCGCCTCCCCTCCCCCTCCCCCTCCCCCTTTTCCTTCCCTCTTTGCTTTCTCTCCGCCCCCTGGGCATCTCCACCTCACCTCAACCTCCGCCCCCCACCCCTCGTGTCCTCCACATCTGCCATATCTGCTCCCTTTCCAGCGCGCTCTTGATCCTCGACTTCCTTCGTCCCCAGCGTGGCCAGTTCGGGATTTGCGGGGTTCTCGGTCGCTCTTTTCAAAACTCCCCATCCTTTCCCCTGGGACCCAGTTTGGGTCTTGTGGGAAGCTGATAGTACCTTCCCTCGCCCGTCCCCCGCCTCCGACACTCCGGGACAGGACCACCGTGTTGTGTGCAGCCCCCTCCCCCTCGCCTTCGGCCCTCTCCAGAGGGCAGGGCCTCGTCCTTCCCCTCCCTGTGCCCTCTTCTTCACAGGCTCTGCACGCGCGCATGTGCTGCACTTGTGCAGGGTATGTGCGTGCACAGCCTGGTCCACCTCGGCCCAGCTCGCCTCAGAGCTTGGCCAGGCCCGGCCCAGTCCAGTCCACCTCAGCCCAGCCCAGCTCAGCCCAGTTCGGCCCACGCCTTCCCACTTCAGACCGTCTTTCCCCAGGCCATCCTGATTCAGTCAAGCTCAGCCTTTTCTGGTTCGGCTCGGCACAGCTCGGCCTAGCCTCGGACACCACGGTCGCCAGACTCCAAGTCCGTTAATCGTTTGGCGAATTTTTCTTCTTGCGACCAAGCGATTAACCAACAATTCGGGCAGTAGCGATTCAAAGCGGCGGCCCCGACGGCGGCGACGACGATGACGAGCCGGGAAACTTTTTCTCAATCGTCCCCTTCCCACTGCCTTCCCCCCGGGCATTTCCTGCTTGATCGCATTCTTCGAAGGTCCGTCGCTGACGCTGCGTTCTGTCGCTGCCGCTGCGCTCCCCCGTCCTCTGCGTTCTGCCTTCGCGTCCCCCTGCGATCTCCGCCCGAGGAGTTCGGCCCCCGCGTCCACCTCTGCTCGGGCTGCACGGGTGGCAGAGGCAAAAGACTAGGCCAGAGTTTAGGAATGATCCGACATGCCCGGCGCTCGTAAGCATCCGACGCCTGGGTTCCGTGCAGCAAGGCGTATGGGGGAGGAGACGGGGACGGGAAGGGGGAGGAGAAGTAAGAAGGGTGAATGACGAGGCGCACGAGGAGGAGGAGGAGGAGGAGGAGGAGGAGGAAGAGTAGGAGGAGGAGGAGGAGGAGGAAGAAGGATGACGAGGAGGAGGAGAAGGAGGAATGATGAAGAGGAGGAGGAGGATGAGGACAAGACGGAGGAGGTAGGAGAGGAGAGGAGGGCATGTGCTGCTGCTGCCGATGACGATGATGCTGCTGCTGACGATGATGATATTGATGATGAGAATGCTGATGCCGATGTGGATGCCGATGCCGATGCCGATGACGATGATGATGTTGCTGATGACGATGATGATGATGCTGATGCTGCTGATGATGATGGTGATGCTGATGATGATGACGATAATGATGATGATAATGACGACGATAATGCGGATGATGTTGATGATGGTGATGATGATGATGCTGGTGGTGGTGGTGATGCTGATGACGCTGATGATGATAATGATGATGCTTACGATGATTACGATAACGACGACGACGACCACGGTGACGGTGCTGCTGATGATGACTGTGATAAGGAGGATGCTGATGAGGATGCTGATGAGGATGAGGATGAGAGGGAGGAGGATGAGGAGGAGGACGACGATGCTGATGATGATGATGATGATGATGATGATGATGCTGATGCTGATGCTGATTCTAATGATGCTGATGATGCTGATGATGCTGATG
>CAUYUJ010000830.1:106638-108815 GCA_963575745.1 Prorocentrum cordatum
AGAAGAAGAAGAAGAAGCATTCTACTAAAATATGAGACTAATGAAGATGACATTGGGTGGACAATGGTGGACGAGGGAGGAGGAGGCGGAGGAGGAAGATGAATATGGAGGAGAAATGGGAGGAGGAAAGACAGTTTTGGGGCTCCAGGACGGTCAAACACGGATCTGTGGTGAAAAACTGCATCCGCTGGACCCTGGGAGGGGTCTGGGGACTGATTTTGAGGGTATCTGCCTTCATCCCCCCCTCTTGGCAGATTTTCTCGGGGCGAACGGACTCAGACCCCCTGGCCGCCTCCAACGTTCAAGCACTCTTGGAATCGCAGATATACTGGGCATGAGTCTGCCAGGCCGAGGGCGCGGAGATTCAACCACGTCTGTTTTACTCGAGGAGCGGAATGGATAGACACACTGTTCGATGCCCCCCTCGGTTTGGAGGTCGTCGCCTGGGCCGAGGGGCCAGCCAACGGGATCGTGCGCGGGCGCCCTCCACCCTCTCGTTGTGACAGATTCAGGGAAGGAGGTCTTCTGGCCGCTTCAGGCATCCGGGGACCCTCACCGGGCCCCGGGACCGGCAGAAGACGATCGGGGCCGAAAGGGTCCCAGGGAATGAGTCTAGACTTTGGGGGTCTACGCTGCGAGAGGACCGGCTACAAGTAAGAGTTACCCTTCGCCGGAGTGACCTTTGGTGCGGGCCCATCGGGGTCCCTCCGATCGCCGAACGCGATGCGGTAGCCGCGTCCTTCGCGCTTGGGTTTGGTCCCCCCGCGGCCCCCAAAAAGCCGCGCACCAAAGGTCACTCTTAGCCAGGGCCACTGCATGCCCCTGCATGCCCCTGCATGCCCCTGCATGCCCCTGCATGCCCGTCAGCACTCCGCGGTCCTCGGACCTCTGTCACTCTTGTGCCAACAGCGCCCTCGAAGGGGCTCCCAGAGGGGGTCTCACACTGCTCCACTTCAACCTCGCCCGCTCCCAACTCAAGCTTACTTCAGGGCAGAGGCCACGTCATGGGCCTACACGCTCAGCGCATGCGGGCCGCGCAGCGGGCTGTCATCGGCACACGCGGCGAAGCCTCAGCGCAGGCCGCCGGCGCGGCGCCCCAATCGCGGGCCAGGCGGCAGCCTGGGCCAGGCCCGTCGTGGCCGCGCACGAGAAGCCGCCAGGCGGGGCTCGGGACGCGTGCCACGCAGAGTGCCTCCCGAGCCGCTCGTCGCTGGAGCGTTCGCTCCTGCGGCCAGCGTCTGCAGAGCTGGCCGCGACGCCCGTTCGTGGTCGGCCCACGAGCCCAGGTCGCCGTGCGCGGGCACAAGAGGCCGCAGTGCGGTCTCCAGGGCGATTCGGCAGCGCCGCCGAGCCGTTCGCCGCGCTGCGGAGAGGCCCCAGCGGAGTCCTGCTCAAAAGGCCTCGCTGCCCTGGGCCACCGCACGAGCGTACCCCCCCCCTGGTGGCCAATTTCGGGATCCTCGACGGGCAACGGCGACCAGCACGGCGCCCCGCGGCATTTGCTAGGCCAGCTCACGCCAGGGGGTCGCCCGCAAGGACGGCACGATGACGATGACGATGACGATGATGACGACGACGGTGGTGGTGGTGATGATGATGTTTTGACGATGATGGCGATGGTGATGGTGATGGTGATGATGGTGATGATGATGCTGATGACGATGAAGATGCTGCTTATGATGATGATGATGATGATGATGATGATGATGATGATGATGATGAATGAGGATGCGGATGATGATGCTGCTGCTGCTGACGATAGTGATACTGCTGCTGCTGCTGATGATGATGATGATGCTGCTGCTGCTGCTGATGATGATGATGATGATAATGGTGATGACGATGACGATAACGATAGTGATGATGCTGATGATGATGGTGCTGATGATGACGATGCTGCTGCTGTTGATGATGATGATGCTGATCATGGTGATGCTGCTGATGACGATGCTGCTGATGATGATGCTGCTGATGATTCTGGTGGTGCTGATGATGCTGCTGCTGATGACGATGAGGATGATGATAATACTAACAATACTAATCATAATGCTGCTGATGATGCAGATGATGATGATGCTGATGATGATGCTTATGGTGATGAGGATGACGATGACGATAATGATGCTGTTGGTGTTGATGATGATGACGATGATGACGATGATGATGATGATGATGAT